>JABUQX010049168.1:0-2500 GCA_015478945.1 Trachelipus rathkii | reverse complement strand
CATTCTGCAGATCTGTCGAGCTTTATCATTAAAAGGGGCCTCGCAGGCCTGGCTGTAGAGGGGGCCCCACCATGACGAGACCTAACCCCGAAAATGACGTAAGTTTCAAACTGTATAATAGCAGAGCGATATGGGAAAAGAGGTGAAAGCTAGTTGCCAGAGACCTATAACTCGATAGGCGAGGGCCTACGGACCTTTCCCCAAAAAGAAAGAAGGGTACAGACCCCCCGATGGGAAAGGAAAAGAGAACACAAGAGAGGTTATGTACAGAAAGTAAGCACAAAGAAAGATTGAGGAGAACGAAGAGAAGGAGATAGGATTTTTAGAAGGAAGATAGATTTTATAGAAAGAAGATAGATTTGTTACGGGGAGATTTTCCCATCCAGGAGATAAGGAACGAGAGGATTTTCGGAGTAGTGGCAAAGGAGAGGAGCCGAATAAGCGCGGAAATTTTAGGAAGAAGAGAAAAGAGATGGGCAATTAGAAAAGAGAGAGAAGAAGTCGTAAAACCATCTTTCAAATTAGGAAGACATTTTTACGCGAATGTCCATTTGGCCCCTACCGTGAGTAGTAAGGAGGCCAAAGCATGCGTGCTCGTTGATACAGGATCATCGGTCAGTCTCATAACGCCCAGGCGGCTAAAGGAGCTGGAGATTGAGGGAAATTTCAAAGTACCCCTCCACAAGACCGATTTGATAGTCCAAGGGGTCGACAATAAACCCACGACATTAAGAGGGGAAGTACAGTTGTATCTTCGCATGCATGAGAGACGTTACCTCACTACTTTTCAAGTAAGCGATATAAAGAAAGAGCCTGATTGGGAGATACTTTTAGGTAGCAATATATTGTCTAATCTGCCCATAACTCTGAACCTTTTTTCCGAAAAGATGTCTATAAATGAGGGAAGAGACATAGACATTCCAATCTTTGCCCGACAAGGAATTTATTTAGTTAGAGGATGTTCTGATGGGAGTCTTGAACGAGTAAGAGACCCAAAGTTGTGTAAAAAGCATCCGCCCCAGTCACGAGTACCTAAGAGAAAGAAAGTTAACCGAACTTCTAAGATTAATCCCGCACCCGGCGTGGATAAGCATTTTTCCTATCGGAAGGCCGCACCGTCAGTAAGTCCCGCATCCGGCGTGGATAAGCATTTTTCCTATCGGAAGGCCGCACTGTCAGTAAACCCCGCATCCACTGCGGACAAGCATCTTCCACCGAGAAGGGAGACCGATCAGTTTGAGTCCCAGAAGGGAGGGACAGCCTTATCAACTCGAATTACGCATGGGCAACCGATGCCCAAAAATGAAGAAAGAGGGAGGAAAGTCGCTTTGAACGAAGCAGCTCAAATTGAGACAGACGAGATGAAAGGAACAGGGTGGGAGTGTGCACACCTACCCTCCACTCATCACAGCACTGATCTCAGAGGAGTCAAGCCCAAACTCAAGCACAACCCTTCAGATACGAAAGAAAGTTCGAGTCAATTGAGAAAATTACAGTCTTTACCGATCCCCGACCATAACGAAGATGGTCATTTGGTGTTAGATGAGAGAATAAAGATTGAGTTAAGAGTGATGGAAGACACTATTCTACCCCGTCAATCAAGTGGATATCTGAGACTTAGGCCGGAAACTCAAGAAGATTTTGAGCTGGAGCGAAAGTGTATAATGACACCAGCTTTTAACATGGGACCACTGTACTTAGCTAATACAGTCAGTCCTGTGAGGGATAATACAGTTATCCTCAGCTACATAAATCTGAGTACCCAACAGGCACATTTGAGAAAAGATGCACGTATAGGAGAAGGCTATCCGATTATTAGCGAACAAATTGAAAGAAGCACAGATAAAAAAGGACACCAGAGAATAGTTTCTGCTAATGTAGCTACATGTTCCAAAGGTCTTACGAAGACGGAACTACGACAAGTGTACAAGGAAATTATCGAAGAGAAGATGTCAAGAGAAGATGCCGAGAATTGTGTGCTCGAGAAGCCAGAGTATTTGGAAGATTTACTTAAATTACTAATGGAGTACCATGATGTGCTGGCACTTGATGATGATTCAGTCCCTATCTGTCCGATTCAGAAGTTCGAGATTGAGTTACTACCCGACGCACCTAAGGTTATTTTCAGAAAACAATATAGATTACCTCATCGTTATCTGCAAGATATAGATGATTACACAGACGCAGCACTAAAAAAGGGATATATAAAGGCATGCTATAGCCCTCACTCTTCCCCCCTGCTAGTCGTTGCAAAGAAGAACAGCTCGAAACCTCGTATTTGCATCGATTACCGATATCTTAATTCTTTTAGCATTCAGGACGTCTTTCCCCTGCCTTCAATTGAGGAAATATTCACATCCCTAGGGGGAAACACGGTATATACCAGTATAGATTTATTGGACGCTTATAACGCCCTTGAAATAGAAGAGGAGACACAGAAGTTGATGGCATTTAGGACCAGAAAAGGCCTCTTTTGCCCCACTCGCCTCACATTTGGTCA
>JABUQX010049167.1:0-30000 GCA_015478945.1 Trachelipus rathkii | reverse complement strand
AGACTGCACATTAGATCGTACATCTTATTTCAATCAATAGTTTCACTGCAGTACATTAACACCGTCCAATGGGTGTGTTCTCGGGCAAATGTCAGTCGCGCCCTTCGATGTGCCGTGGTGTGCGGTGGACCTATGGCAGGCCTCCGGGGCCGGTAATTATGTTCCGCAAGGCGTCGACGCACTGTATTGTCACTCACACTGGTGCCGTGTACCTCCGCCAGCTGTATCTGCAGATGTCGTGCCGTTATGTGGCGCTCTCGTAATGCACGCAGACGTATAAATTGGTCTTCCACGGGTGTCGTGGCCCTGGGCCTACCTTGTCCTCGCCGGTGATCATGTGTCAGGGTTTCCTGGTACCGCTGGACCACCCGTGCAATCGTTGTGTGCGCTACACCGAATCGTCGACCAAGTGCCCGGTACCCGTGTCCTTCGGCGTGGAGTGTTGTTATCTGCACGCACTGATCTCCATATTTATCGGAGTCGCTTCGTACGTGAATAACCCTTCGCTCGATTATACCCCCGATATAACCTACCCCCACCTCTCCCAGGTCTAGTTACGTGGTTTATGTTTTCCTAAATTTATCGCAGTGACGGCCCCAATACTGCAGCGAATTCTCTGCGGGGTGGTTACATAGTTACACTGATGCTGTCGTCTGTGTTGGTGTGGGGTTTCATGGGGTTAGGGGCCTTCCTGTTCCTGCGAGTGACATTTACCCTAGTGGTGCGTTATTTTTTGACGGATTTATTAGTATATATATATATATATATATATATATATATATATATATATATATATATATATATATATATATATATATATATTAAAACTATAATTTCAATCTTTATTAAAACATTTTGGCTTAAAAAATATATATATATATTTTTAGAAAATATTTACCCTTAATTTGACACCATCTGCCACGGACAGTAAAAAGATTGTGTATGTGAGTGTGTGTGTAGGTATAGGTGTGTGTGTGTGTGTGTGTGTGTGTGTGTGTGTGTGTGTGTGTGTGTGTGTGTGTGTGTGTGTGTGTGTGTGTGTGTGTGTGTGTGTGTCAAACAAAACAGAACGTTAAAGAGGAGTTTTTTTATCCGTTAATAACTTTCACTAAGTTTTAATTTAATATATATATATATATATTAAGTATATATATATATAAAGATGTAGTAATATATATATTATATATATATATATATATATATATATATATATATATATATATATATATATTATATATATATATATATATATATATATATATATATATATATATATATATATATATATATATATATATATATATATATATATATATATATATATATATATATATATATATATATATATTATTATTATTAAGGTTATGCAAATAGAAAAATATATATAGACGAAAGAAGATATATATTGTTAGAAGTATATATTAGTTAATATATATATATATATATATTATATATATATATATATATATATATATATATTATTATATATAGTTATATATATATATATATATATTTATATATATATATATATATATATATATATATATATATATATATATATATATATATTTTTATATATTTTATATATATTTATATATATATATATATATATATATATATATATATATATATATATATATATGGTAAAAACCAAACCATATCTTTTACTTCATTTCATTGTTGAAATAAATATTTGAAGTTGATTTAATATATCGATGCTATATAATTAATCGATATGATCCAATTTCAAATGAGAGTAACTAATCGCTAGAAGTTGATATTATTAATTTAGATATTATTGATATCAAAATACAATTTTTTTTTTGGAGTCCCAGTAATTAATAAATGTCGTATAGAAAAGTTTAGTATAACCAATATAATATTGCTTTATTGTAGCTATTCGTAATAATCAATCAATCAAAACAATTTATTCATTAAATGAACAATATACATTATTAATTATAACATATTATAGTGCAATATTAATACAATACATTTTCTGAAAGGGGGCTACTAACTGCAACACAATGTAATATCCTTTGAGCCCAAAAGCAATACCGGTGTGGTTAAATTTAAAGAATAGGGTATAAGGATTGAGCTTAATGTAATCCCAAAACCAATTTTTGATACAATTAGAATATATAATAAAAATAATGTTTATAGATATAATGGGGAGAAGTTTTACAAAGATAAAATAATAATTACAGTAATGAAAAATCACGAGTAAACAATCAAATGCATAGTAATTAATAATAAATAATAATAATAATAATAATAATAATAATAATAATAATAATAATAATAATAATAATAATAATAATAATAATAATAATAATAATAATAATAATAATAATAATAATAAAAATAACAGATCAAATTAATAATAATTAAATAATACAATAATAAATATAATATAATTAATAAAATAAAATATAATTAATAATAATAATAAGAATAATAATAATACTAATAATAATATAATAATAATAATAAAAATAATACACTAATAATAATAATTAACCTAAATAATTAATAATTAATAATACCAATACACATGAATTGGTATTAAGAAAGTGACACAACCAACAATTCGGTGGGTAGAAATTAACATACTCCAAAACTATAATAATATCAGTAACAATAATTAAAAATAACAGTCATAAATACAAGACAAATAATAATAATAAACTAATAATAATAATAAGTAAATATACATAGTAATTAATAATAATAATAATATCATAATAAATAATAATAAATAATAATATAATAATAATATAATAATAAAATAATAAGAATAATAGTATAATAAAATATAATATAATAACATGTAGATAACAACAATAATAATAATAAATAATAATAAAGACCAAATAATAATAAATAATTAATAATAAACTAAATAATACTAATTAATAATAATAACGAATATATTCAAATAATAATTAATTAATAATAATAATAAAAGTAATAAATATAATAATAATGCATTAATAAATTAATATGTAATAATAATAATAATAAAAATAATAATAATAATCATATAATTAATAAATTATAATAATACATAATAATAATAAATAATAATAATAATAATAATAACTAATAATATAACTAATAATATTAATAATAATCAATAATAATGAATAATAATAATAATAATAATAATATACAATAATAATAATATATTAATAAATAATAATATAATTAAAGAAAAATTAATAATAAAATAATACAATATATAATATAATAATAATTAATAAATAATAAATAATAATAATACACACATCAATTAATAATAAAATAATAAAATACATTAATAAATAATAACTTAATTAATAATAATAAAATAACCCACTTTCACCATAATTATAACTAATAATGATAATAATATTAAAATAATACTTAACAATAATATAAATAATATTAAAATATAATAAATCAGTACTAAGAATAATAATAATACTTAATTACATTAATAATAATAACAATCAATAATAATAAATAATAATAAGTACAAACAATAATTAATAAAATAATAATAATAAATAATAATAACAATAATAACATAAATAATAATAATAATAATAATAATAAAAATAAACATAATCAAAGGGCATAATTAATAATATAATAATAATAATAAATAATAATAATAAAAAATAATAACTTAATACCCTATAACTAGCTTTTGAGATCAAGAAATATGTCATAATTATAATAATAATCCTTATCCTTGCCCCGTCACAATAATAATACAATATAATATAACTAATAAATAAATAATAATAAAATCAATATAATAAACTAAATAAATAACAATAAATGATTAATATAATAAACACATAAATAAATAGAATAAAATAATAACATTAAAATAATAAAATCAACTAAATAAAAATAATAATAATCATAATACTAATAATAATCAAATATAAACCATAATACATACATAATAATAATAATAATAATAATAATAAATCAAATAATAATAATAAATAATACTATTAATAATAATAATCATAATAATAATAATACAAATAATAACATCAACTAAGACAATAATATAATAATAAACTAACTACTAAATAATAACATAATTAACCTAATTAATAAGCACACCCCAATTATATAATAATAAATGAATAAACTTATATCAATCACAATAAATCACTAATCAGTCGTATAGCTACCAAACGAAGAACAGGACAGCCGCTATCACGAAAATCGGACACTAAGTATCTGACCCAACCCATAGCATGAACGCACCTACCTAGACAGCCTTGAAAACAGACACAAATAACACTTCTCTTTGGCCACCTTGACCTTTCTCTTGCACCAGTGTCGCACCCTTATTATCTGGAGCCACAAATACCTATAATTTACGAACTGACCATATGCACCCTTCCTGACGGGTCACATCTTGACCTTCTTATTGACCCAAATTCACCTACCTTTATCGTCCAACCAACCATTGTGTTCATCCATGGCTTACATATATACATCCAGGCCTTCAGGTAATGTAGTGTGAGAGAGACAATCCACTAATTTATCTGAAAACCCTAATATTTTACCACGAACCACCTCAACACTATATCTGCAGAAACACCATCTCGTGAAGAGAGAGAACGACACCCATAACATAATCTTCTGACCCTAAATATATTTCCGCGCACCACCAATAACTGTTCTTATAGAAAGAACCACATAAATAATATCCGAATTCTGAGAATCAATCTACCTAATATTCATATGCAACCTATAATCTATTCCGAATCGGCACCCATAAGTTTGCGACACCTCCTATCGCACACGAAGCGGTCCTGACGCCCAGAACGTTCGACGTCAGCAACCAGACTATTAGCGCCATACCCGTATATAACCACCACAAAGACTATTAAACAGACCCCCTACTTCTTCGAACACATAGGACCGACAAATTGACTTGCAACCACCGGTAATTTCAGGCGCCGTTCCAATTCTAGGGACCCTTCAGCTCTTTTTCGATCGTCTTTACCTATTGTATTGGCCATGCACTATATTCCGGCCTTCGACGACTATGCCATTACATGACAGAGTCAAATAATTTGGCCCACGCACAAATTTTATGCGCCACCTCGATTATCCTACCCGTCACATAATTTCCGTTCCATACAAAATCGAGAACGCATGTATGAATCTATACCTAACCTCTGAAACACCATAAACAACACACACAACAACACAACACACACACCACACACACAACACCACACCACACACAACCTGCTAAACTAATATACCACATTCGACATGAGTACACTTATATCACAAGCACAAGTATAACACTTACCACTTAATTCCCCATGCCACCTAACAATTATAAACACTCTAATACCTCACGTACACAAACCACAACCGGACCATCCTTATATGGCTCTATATTCAATGCGCGCTCAATTACTGACACCACGTAAGTTTTGGTCCTTCTTTAGCGGAACTAGCCCTATTCTTATGATGTTTAACCTTGTTATAGTCCTTGCCCTTTGGCTCCCAAAAGACTCATGACAGATACCCGATGGACGAGTCAAGATTTGGTCCACCAAAAAAATGTAACTTAATAGGCTGATATGAATGAGTCCCAATCACCCGTAAAGACAGTAAATCTGTATAAAATCTTCAATATTAATGTTCTAATGAGTATTAGTATGAGTGCAACAAGTGCATATGTGCCAGTTGTGTGAGCTGCCAAAGTGAGTGGCCAATGAGAGTGCCATGCAGTGCCAGTGTGGAAGTGCTACATTGAGTGCCAAGTGCAAAGCTGCCACATACGTGCCAAGGAGTGCCACACTAAGTCGCCAAAACTGAGCCAGTGCCACCCATTTCTTTCTCAAGCCTTTTCTAGCCATCCCCGAGCCCGAATCAAGCCCTAATCCCATGACGGTGCCTCTACTCCCATAGAGTTACCCTAAGGTGCAATGAGGATCTCGTGAATGCGTGTACACTTACAACATCTGCTAGCAAATGTCCACTTTCCTACTCGACGTAGCTACTTTCTTCTATTAACACTAACAAAAACAAAGCATAAGCACGACAAGAATATATAATCTACAAAAGATTAAACACAGTTAGAGACAGTGACCACAGCAAACGTATTCATCGAGTCCGCGCGATCGCCCAAACGCAGGTGAAAACCACGTCCCCGCGAAACCGCCCGCGCGGCACCCGCAGGCGCAATATGCCCGCCCGCCAGCGTGCGCCCGACAGAAGCGCCAATTATTTCCCAGACGTAAAACGCCGCGCGAGACGTCCAAGCCAAAAAAAAAACAGACGCAAATAAGGTAAATTCCGCTGTGAAGCGAACAAACAATATTTGATAATCATGTCAAACAACTATTCAAAGAACTTTCGTTCCACAAACGTAGACTATGAGTACATTCATGTTTTAACTAACAACTTGGTACGAACTTTTATTAAAAACATATTACATTTACCAATAACCTTAAGCAGAAAAGCCACAGTCTACAACACATAGAGTGTTATTACTACACCTTAGGGGATTAGTTATGCCTCTTGTTTTTAAATCCAGCTTTACTCGCTTTAACTATCCGCTAACATTAACTGCTTTAACTATGTACTTTACTGCTCTTAACTTTCTGCTTTACTGCATTTAACTCATGTTTTACTGCTTCAACTCTCTGCTTTACTGTTTACCTCTCTGCTAGTACTGCTTTAACTACCATATTTATTAACATTTTGCCTTGTACTTTATATTGTTTTTATTTTTGTTTGTCAGTACTTTTTATTAATTCCTTTTTAATATATAATTGTTCTTAATTAACATCTCTCTACCATCCCTATCTTTTATTTGTAAACTGTAAGAACATAAATAGACATCACAGCGCAATTATCGGTCAATGATCAACAACTATGTATTTAATCATAAACAATCTGTAAACGACATTTTATTACAAAAAAAACATATCACTCTATACAAGACCCGCTTTAAAACAGTAAATAACCAGTAACATCAATAGAGAGTGTATGACTTAGCAAACAAAAGGGGTTTGAGTAAGGTTTTGACTTTACTGCTTTACTGCTTTAATTAAACTTATTATTCATTAGTCTACATTGTTCACTATTTTTTTTATGGAGAAATTTACGTTCCAAAGTCCGGCTACATGTCTTGTAGCTAGGCCGACAGGCTTGTTTTAGAATTTCTCATTATTAATATTTTTAGCAGGAAACTGGAAAGATTTTTTGAACAAACCCGTAAAAACATTTATACTATAGGTGTATAATTGCATCTGATCAGGCCAAAAATGCAAAGAATATCAAAGGATTGTCCGATTCCAATCTTCCATGAAAGGCATAATACCGATTATTAGATACGCTGCGAACAACTATACAAGGCCACAAACAATTAAATATGTATTCAGATGAATTTAATGCACAAATTGAATTACTAGGAAAATAGCAGAAGGCGATCATAGTCTAATTCTCACCCCATACCAAATATCTCTGTCAGTTTTTCGCATAACGCAGAATATTTTTCATTCAAAGCAAGCATATGCGAAGCGTTTCTTTTAAAACCAAATAAACCACAGTTATTCTCACTGTTGTAATTAGGACAGAGAGCAGACGATTGAAGTCAATTAACTAGAATTTGGCACCACTCAAAATAGTGTCCCTCTTACAAGGAAAGAGGTTCTTCAAAAGTATAATCTAAAGAGTCTACTCTACCGATCCCAAACCTACGGTTAAATTTCGATGTTGTGAACTTCCACCCTCAACAAAACACGCCAGAGTCGTTGCTCCTAACCCAACTTCTGCCCCTATAGAGATACGAAACTGATACTACATACACATGAAAAAGAGTGCTCTAAGTTGCAACAAGTATTTACCCTATACAAAAAAATTTAACAAAGTTGAAAAACCAAACTTAAAAATCGCAACGATAAAATCTAATCCCTTAAAAACTTCCCAAAACAACTTCCAGACGAACCAATTTCATCCAGTCGTGGTAGTATGAAGTCTGTTTAAAAATCTTAATGTATAAAAGGAAAATGGTCTCCTTTCAAAACAGGCATCTGAAGGTAAAGACTTACGTCTCGTATATATAAACATCATTAAAAAAACTCTCCCATAACTTTCATTAACAATTTCAGAAAAAAGTAAAAAAGAAGTTAACTGAACTAGAGGAGGAAGCAGGCCAGCTACTACTCCCTGCCCACTACTTACTCCTCCCTCCGGTTTAATAGCTCCCTGATACACTAAGTGTGGATAAAATATCCCCATTATTATTGAAGCAAGGTTTTGCAAATGATACTTCCACATATATGGAGTATGAGAAAATGAAGTATAATAACACAGCATCTTTACAGAATTCAGTTCCTCAGATTCGTCATTCACAACCTCAATATGGCCAGTTATTGCCGCACACTGCTCAAAATCCACAATTCACAGTATTCACATTCAAACCCCATACCACCGCAGCTATTAAAAGCCCAATTGCAAATTTGAACATTTAACAACCGTCGTTTCACTTCAGCAGCAACCAGTTGCCACCAACAAATCCTTATATTGTGAACGACCTCATTATTCTTATACTAAGCCCAGCCCTCTACCTCCCACAAACCTAGGGTATCATATGATCCTAAAAGATTGACAGATACAACCAAATACTGAGACAAGCAGTGACTACAGGTATTCACAATCAGAACATTAAAACAGTCCACGAGAAAACGCATCCTTACTAATCAGGCGGGCCATACACAACTTGTAAGATCTCTAAAGACTCTGCACCCGTACATTCCATCCCTACGTATTCCCAGTTAAACCGTATGATGGAATATAATGCCTAATGAAGTTACAAACTTGAGAGTGTAAAAAATGAATTAAAATTAAAAAATATTCCCATGTTTATGTAACTTACCTATTAGAGTGCCGTAAATCAGGAATAGTTATATATAAATATTTTAAAAAGACAATTCAAATCTTTAATAAAGAAACCATTGAGCCACCATTGAGTGTGATGAAATAGTCTAAAAGGATCAAATATTGTGGATTTAGTAGCAGATCTATCACGTAACTGGAAGAAAGGCACCTGCTAACAAAGGATGGAATGATTACCTCAAAAACAAGAACTTCCAGACATATTAATTTCCTCCAGAAGTTTAATTTAAAATACAAACCGATTAGCAGACTTGGATAACTATCCCCATTACGCCAAACCTGATTCAAGTCCCTACAGGCACTCTAATTACGCTTGCAGATAAATTACTCAAAACTTTGAAATATTGATTCGCAAATAATCTACACTCTTAATTCAAACTGCCTTCGAACCTCTAATGTAATTATCATATATTTAGGCACTGTGTAAAGAATTCTAATAGACCTTTCAATAAATCTGAGATAGGCTCTATTTCAAATTAAAAGGCATTTATGCACACCTGTGAAGAAACCAAGGAAACGTTATTTACCACCATCATCTACCTGGTTGTCTTTCATTAGCAGCATTTCTTTAGTCTCTAGGTAACACGTTATAAATTTTATCCTGAAGCGTAAGAAGTGGCCTGCGGAGGGGACATTGAACAGGGTCTCTCGATCCGTCCAGATGTGGGTTATTATCCAACAGTCTGCTTAATCGCGTGTATTATAAGATTAAACTTCTGGGAAAAATAATAGTCTGAAGTTCTTGTTTGATATCATTCCAATCCTTTTACAGGGCCTTTCTTCCAGTTACGTGAGAGATCAGCTACCAAATCCACAATATTTGTGCCTTTAACTATTTCATCATCAACTACGATCTGCCCTGCTTCCATTCAAAGTTTAATTGGTCTTTTAAAAATATTTAGAAAAGCTTATGATTTGAACCCGAACCCAAATGTTTACTTAGGTAAGCTCTCCTCTAGCGATATTTTTTAAACTTTATTTTCTTCTTTTTTCACTTCAAGTTTTACTTTATTAGATGTATATCTTACATTTCGCAAAGGATTTTATTAGGAACATCAAAATTCTCTTTAAGATTCTATTAATTTTTGTATGGCCGCCTGATATAAGATCGTTTCTCAGGGATGTTAATGTCTGAATTTAATATCACTGATATACACTTCTTTCTCATATCTTTGGTTTATCTGTTCAAACTTTTAGGACATATAAGCGGAGAGTAGCAGCTGAGCCTGGAAAGATTAATGAGTCGTTCACAATTATTAAGGATTCTGTGGTGAAACTGTTGCTGCGTGATGTGAAAGAGTCGTTGTAATGTCCAATGCATTGGGCTGAAAGCTGCGTGTATGGGGTTGGTGAATGATGCAAAACTGTGCATTGATGGATTGAGCAGTGTGCGGCAATAACTGCCCATATTGAGGTGTGAATGATGAATCTGAGGAAACTGAATTCTGTACAGATGCTGTATATTACACTTCCTTTTCTCATACTCATTATATGGCAAGTACAGCAACCTTCTTCATTATGGGATAACCACTTAGTTAATCAGGGGAGCATAACGAGAAGAGTAAGCAGGAAATAGCACTCCTCCCATCCTCTCTAGTAGTAACTTCTTTGTATTTTCTCAAATTTTATTCAACTGTTGAGAGAGAGTTTTAACTGATGTTTCTATCACACGCAACGTCCAGACTTATGTACCTTCTAGACGCGCCTGTCTTAAGAGACATTTCCCTACTCATATAAAATTTAACAGAACTCACATACACACAGCGATCTCTCTCATCCTCCACTTAACTCTAGTTTTACGTATCTTTCACAGTCTAGGGTATTCAACTTTATATACCAATATTTCTTATCCCTAATCAAACAAGAGATACAACTACTTTGCCAACCACTTAGAGCACCATTATTTCACGATGTATACAGTTTCTATCATCAGTAGGGCAGATTGGTTGGTACGGTAGCAGCACTCTGTGCGTGTTTTAGGTTGCGGTGAAGTTCACACATCAAAAAACCGTGGGGGATCGAAGGTCAAACTGCTTTATAACTTTTAAGAACTTCTTCCTTTGAAGATGGAACATTTTGAACGTTGCCAATACAATAATCTGACTCATGTCTTCTTCTCTGTCCAAACAACCAAGTAAATACTGTGTGTATTAAAGAAAACGCTTCGCAATAATGCTTGCTTTGATGAAAAAATAATCATCTCCTATGAAAAGCATCACAGGAGACATATATCCAATAGAGCGTGACGACAACTAACTAATAGGAACGCTCATGCTAATTTCCTAAAATTTTCCAACTTATCGTCGCAATTAACCCATCATTCCTTAATACAACCTCAATTATGGTGGCCCTGAGTATTAATTGATCCACCGCGATCTAAATATCTATATGCCTTCCTCTGCAAATTGGAAATCCCCACAACAATCTTTCTATTAGCTATTAATATTAAATTATCCTGATAAAACATTATAACACCATAATCCCGTTTAATGTGATATCCACTCTCCATTTCCTTAAAATAGTTAACATAGCATAGAACAAAACAGTATTTTACCACAACCACATGTTCGTAAACAACCAGCCATTAACAAGACATGTTAGCCGGACATAATACCGGGAACTAAAACAGTATATCTCCACCATTCGCGCCAGACTCCGCATCCAAGTAGATACCATAACATCGCAAATAAGAGTTTAATTAAAAGCAGCTAAAGCACGTAAACAAAAACCACTTTCACTGAACCCCTTGTTGCCTAAGACAAACACCTAACTATTGCATTACTGTTTTACTGATTTAGAGGGCTGTAAAGTATATGTTTCTAATAAAACTTCGTACAATTTTATTAAAATCTAAAACTGTTATCATATCAACTGTAAAATATTTCCGTGTCTTTTATATCTTACCATTAAACAATATACAAACATAAAATTAATATCTAAAATATTTTATAAAAAATGAAGAAAAATCTAATATAAGAATATTAAACAAAAATTAAAAAAGTATCGAAGAAAACATTAATTTTGTATTAAAACTATATGAGTTGAAAGCCAGTAAAGCAGAGAAGTTTAAAACAGTTAAAGCAGAGAGTTAAAAAGCAGGAAAACATGAGTTAAAGCAGTATTGTTAGAAAGTTAATAGCAATATTGGATGCAGAAAAAGCAGTTAAAGCAGAAGTTAAAGCAGTAAAGCCAGTAAAAAGCAAAGGCCAATACTAATACCCCTTAGGTGTTACGCGTCAATAACACCTCTATTGTCTTACAGAAATATTGCATCATCGTAAGTAAAGTACAGGTATTTAATAATGAATTTTCGTTTAGTGATGTACCTGGGTAAAATGAATGACTCATGTATATTTGAAAGAAATTCTTGAATAGTTTACATTTGAATATCATTATTTTTTCGTTCACGCCGGAATTTTGCGTCTGCGGACGCCACGCGGCGAAGCGTCAGTGTAACGCGGAAATATTGCGTCTGAGGACGCACGCGGCGGGCGGGGAATATTGCGCCCTCGGGCGCCCGCGGCGGGCGGTTTCGCGACGGTGTTTACCTGCGGACGCGGACTTCGGAAACGTTTGCGGTCACGGTCTCAACTGTGTAACTCTTTAGATATATATTCAGTCATGCTAATAAGTGTTATAAAAATTCACTACTCGATAAGTAGGAAGCATTCAGCAGATCTGTAATGGACACCATTCGATTCCTTCATACCTTACGCCAACCCACTAAATGCGTGGCACCGACACCCATATTCAGGGCTAATTCGGGGCTCAGCCGAGGAGGCTAGAAAAGGCTTGAAAAAAGTGGCACCTCAGTTTGGCACTATGTGGCACTCACTTGGCCACTACGGGCCAATCTCCTAGGCCACTCATATGGCACCAACTTGGCACATCATTGGCACTCATTGGCCACTCACTTGGCACTCCAACCCTGGCACTTCACCTGGCACCATCATCTCGAAATCTCATCAGAACACTAACTAGAACATCACTAGATACTTTTTACGGTGATGGTTCCCAATCAAAGCCATCAAGTTAGCGTGGGCCAAACATTGACCCACGGTAATCTGTCAGCTGTGGGAGCAAAAGGGCAGGACAAACAAGGTTAAGACATCAAGGAAAGGGCTAAGTTACCCTAAGAGGAAAGGACAAAAAATACCGCTGGGTCAAAATTGAAACCATGGTATCTGGCAAAGGGATGGTCGTGTGTTTGTACGTGAGTATAAGTGTAAATGAAGTGTCTATGGACAAATGTAAATGTATGGGTGAATAAGTGTCATAGTGAATGTGTGGTATAAGTGTAGTGTGTGCTACATGTGATATCGTGTGTGGCTGTAGTGCCTTATGTGTGTGTCTTGTGTGTGTGTGCAGACACTACACTGTGTTGTGTGTTGTTGTGGTGAGGTGTTCAAGTCTAGGATAGATCCATACATGTCGCTCAAGTTAGGAACGTAAATTGTGACGGGTTGTTAGACCACTGATGTGCAAAAAATTGGCTGCGCGCCAAAATATTGGAACCCTATGGTATTATGGCAAGGTATCAAAGGTCCGAAATATCATGGACCAACAACAAGGTAAAGGACTATTATCAAAAAGGGCTAAGCCTCGCCTAAATGAGCCCTAAAAATTTACCAGTTGGCAAATAATAAATCCTTACCAATGTTTCGAACAAAAGTTACGGGGCGATAAATAAATAGGGCGGTTAATATAACGCTCCTCTTACAACGCGTGCTACCGCAAACGATTTGGCGCAACCCCTTCTTCGAAGCGGTTGCCAAAAATTAGGGTTGCCGAAAAACAATTAAGGTTGCCAAAAAATTAGGGTTTACAAAAAATAATTAATATTTCTACCAAAAAATTTAGCGTTCTCAAAAATTAGGGTTCTCAAAAAAAAATTCAGGGTTCTCAACAAAATTGGTTCTCACAAATTGGGCAGCTTATGGTCTCAAAAAGACAATGTGACAGGTTCTTTCAAAATTAGGGTTCTCAAAAAATAAGGACGTTCTCAAAAAATTAGGGTCGTCTCAAAACATACCGTGGCCAAAAATGGACCATGGAAAGACCAAAGGGCTTCGGACCGAAAAAAGGTAAAACGTCAACAAAAGGGTCAATAGGCCCAAAAAAGGTCAAGTCACGGTAAAAAATTGGGCTCAAAAGGTCCAAAGAGTCAGACAAACACGCGTCCCACACACAACAGGCCACAAAACAACAAACCGCTACCACAAAGTAACGAGCTCCAGCCATCCAAGGTAGCGCACAAAGCTCCAACACGAACCGTCAAAACGAGTCCAGACACAGTCTCTCAAGCCCAATCGACTGACTACTAAAATAAATAATCAATAAATAAATAATAACATATAATCATAATATAAAATTCTACATACATAATAATCACTAAATAATAATAAAATAATAATAATAATAATAATAATCAATAATAATAGATAAGATACCTAATAATAATATATAATTTCAATTAATAATAAGCCCATTTGTATACATATTCTGTTGAAAAGATTAATGAAATAAAAGGGATAAATATACTATAACCACCTATATCATTTTACGACATAATAATATATATATATATATATATAATATATTAACTATATAATATATATATAATAATATATATATATTATACGATATCATTATAATATTTATTATCATTATAACACAGAATATATCAATATTAAATCAAGTAATTGTAAACACTAACATACTAACATCACCATAATAACACATATACCTACTATAGAACACTATCAACTATATATATAAATATATATGAAAAACAAGATGATGGACGGAACAGCACCCAGCCTGATCCACACACCTCGCGCAAAACAACATAACCCTTCACCACAATATATATAAGGTATATTACCTATACATATATTATATATATCAAACATACACCATATACCATATAAATATGAATATAATAAAAATATTCATATATACTAACATATACTTAAAAACTAAATATATACTACGTGTAGATATACATATAACAAACATCAAACACGTGACGATGATACATAAAATACATATATAATAATAATATATATAATATATATAATTATAAATAAATACATAAAAATAACATATTCCTAAGCTATCATTTATTGGTCTCGACCCTATTCTCAACCAAACTCCTCGTAGTAATGCATTAGCATCGTCCTACAATATAGACTGTCCTGCACGAAAAACTTCCTCCAACGTCTTCCCATTGCATCCACATTCTCAAGGACGCCCCTCACAATCTGTGGACGCTCATTCTCTTCTCTTCACCATTCGCTGAGCTCACGTTTGTACTCTTCCCATCTACACTTTAGGTCTTCCTACACCCTCTTCTCCCCTCCAAATGCGGTATCCATCCAGATAAATACTTCTTGGCGCTTCAGTTACTCCTCCATTCCTGCTTAACTGGGCTCGGCGTTAGCAGATATCATCGCAGCTGTCCCCTTTTCAGCAGCTCTACCACGCTTCTCACGCCAAATCCACCCTCACCTCCTCAATATTCTCTTCCTGTCTTTTCTCCACGGTCACTCTTTCTAATCATGTTCGCACCAACACGGCGCCAAATTTCGCACGCCACCCTCTCTCTAAGATCACATGCTTCATATCGTACCCTCAATTACATCAAAAACTATCACTTGTGTACAACCTACAAACCATGTCTTGACCGTCTTCGAAAAATTAGCTCTTTACTTCAACAATGGGAAACAACATTGCTGTTGTACCCTTATGTTTCCCCAATCCCCTCTTGTTTATCATCTCAGCATTGTGTCGTTTTCACTCCACCATAGTTGACACTCCCAAATATTAAACTGCGTCCGTTTGCTCAGCTCTTTCACTCAAACTTACCTCCAGGGACATTCCCGACCATCTCCGATCCAAACACTTCATCACTCTGTACTTCCTTCGGTTTATCATCATTACCCCTCTCCTCCACACTCCTTCGTCTCAAAGCCTCCAGAAAATTCTGCCGTCCCTCTTGGTTTTGTGCATGTGCAAACAACACAGAGTCATCCGCGTATCCAAACATCTTATCCTCCACTCTGTTCCACCACGATCTCCCGCACTGTCCATGTATTACTATATAGACAGAATTAAAGGACAGGCACGTTCTCGCTTGCTTCACCCCAGTTGTGGACATTAAACCATTCTCCCTCACCGGAAATAGTCGTTACTATGCATTTTACTGTCCACATAAGTGCTTTTATTGCTTTTAACAATTTCTCAGGTATTCCTATATTTCTTATTTTTCTTCAGTTCCCTCCACTAAAAACTTCACTTAAGGCTACTCTATTCAAAAAGGCTTTCTAGGGCTCTACGAGAAGCTGCACATGTCCTCCTGTTAAATTCCCATATTCTTTTCACTTATCATTTTCAAGCGAACAAAAGACCTTCATTAGCCGATCTCCCCGTCTGAAACTGCTGCACACTCTTATAGCTTGTTGTTCCACCCCCTCTCTACAGCCTTTCTCTAATAATATCCTTTGGCATACGATCTCGCAGGATGGCGACATTGATGCAATCCCTCTATAGTTTCACCATTCTGTTTTATTATCCTTATTTATGTATGGGCAGACTTGTTGCCTACTCCATTCACCAGGCCACCACCTCATCTCTCCAACCCCTGTTCATTCAGATTTACACAGCCGTCCTTCTCACCTTCAACTCCCACTTTCCTTCAGCATCTCCGTCAACGTTCAATCTTCTCCGCGCGCGCTTTTTCCGCTCTTCGACTACCTTTCAACGCCACCTTATTCCTCCTCCTGATAACCACTCCTCCTCTCTCCCAGCCTCAACAAAATCAGGCTCGCATTCGTTTCCTCCGCCACGCCCCCCACATTGAACAAACCACTCGAAGAATCTCCATCGCCTCCATCTCCTCGTCAATCTCCCTTTGTTACTATTAGGACTCCGTTTTCGCCCCTTATATAGCTCGTGCAATTGGTGTCGAGCTTTTCCTGTAATCTTAGCTAATATAATTAATAATAATATCAATAATAATAATATTAATTACTATTATATATATATAATTATATTATATATATATACATATATATAATACTATTATAATAGTATAATATAATAAACGAATCATATAAACATATACTATACTATATATGTTATATATATATACTATGAAGTAAAGAGAGAGAGAGGAAAGAGAGAGAGAGAGATGAGACGATGAGAGATAGAGAGAGAGAGCCGGAAGACCATTAGAGAGCAGAGCGCACTGACCCGAGAACTCCCACACATAACCCCAATAGCCCAGCTCTTATAACACCACAAGTCTTCTACTTACCCCATCTCCCCTCCATGCTACCCAAACAACTCAGCAAATTCTAAACTCGGCCACACAATCTAACACGGAAAGAAATCGTTCCCAAAACGAAAAACGTTCCGCCACAAGTATGAATCATCACTCACGACAAATAATACTAACGTTAGTCTACACAAATTACCAAATAATAATCCTGATTTTATATCTTTGCCCATCAACACGTGTTTATTTCTTAAATAAACTCTATCGAAACTCCACACGAAGTTAGCGTGGCCGAACCACACGTGAACCCTCAATAGACCGAATTTTCCCAAATTAACAGCAAACCTCCCAATACAAAAAAATGCTCCATCAACGCACACAATTTCGAATATCTTAATTCCACAATATGAGGCTGCTTACAGTCATTATATTTATTTATTTAATTATTTATTCTATTACTATTTACTTATTTATTTATTTAACTTAGCATTAACTTTTCTCTATTATTCTTTTATTTATATTACATTTTATTTCATTAGTTTATTTATTAATTTATATTATATTACGAACTCGGATCTATTATTAATACACAATATTGAATATTTACAAAACAAACATCAATATTTAATAATTCTTCACACATATCACAGCCATATCATTATGCTGTTCCCAGGGAATAACAAATCAATACCCGCACAAACTTTAATACACTCCTACCCACATCGACAACCCTCACTTAGTATCGATCTATATTAATTATATTATCCATTCTCCCACTTAACCTCCATTATACATCACCCTCAACACCAACATTCATCTACACCAACAACTTACAAACTTCAACATCACCACCATAGATAACTAATTACTATACTACTCACTTACCAACTCTCATCATATCATAATATGACTATTATTATTATTATTAATTATATACTTCTATTCATTATATTATTATTATTTTTATTGTTCATTAATCTCCATTATTAATATATTAAATTATTCATCTATCTTATTATTATTATTATATATTATTAATTAATATATTATTTAAATTAATATAATCTAATTAAAATCTCCACTCATTTTCATTACAATTCAATAACTATAATCTAACTTTGCCTACTTCATTATCCTATATCGAACATAATGAATTAATATTAATTATCTCCATCCTCTTCAATATACATCATTAACTTACTCACGAACATACCAATATCACCTATTAATATCATGTCAAAGTTATTCACATAATCTAAACTGTCATCCTTAATCTCATTAATATACAGGATAATTCATTATACTATTAAACTATACAAATTACTTATTCATTTCATTATTATCTAATTATTTAATATTCATTAATTATTATTATTATTATATTAATAATAAATAATTTTTGCATGCTTTTTTAATTCATCATATTACTATAATCATTATCTAATTTAAAAAAGTAAAATTAAATTAACTTATTATATTTATATATTTAATTCTATTCATTATTATTATTCTATTATCTATATTCACTTAAATATATATATATAAATTATTCCCAAATTAGCTACATTATCTATTACACATTACTCCTTCATTATAATAACTTTTGGATATGTATATATATTCATCTATAATTATATAGTAATTCTAATACTATTATAATAATTATTCACTTATATTTACTATTCATTAATGTATTTATTATTATTTTTCCATTCACTTATTACTTTAATTATTTATTCATTATTATTATTTAATTATATTATTTATTTATCTTATTCATTGTTATAATTATTGTATTCATTTATTATTATAATTTTTATATTGAAGCAGTATTTATTTAATAACTTATTGTCTACATTATTCTTATTATTATTATTATATCTCATGCATAACCTCATGTAGTAGATGATATATCCATTCACTTATATATATTAATTCCAGAATCCTATACTAATACATGACTAATAAAACACATAATAGTAATTAATAACTATCAATATACCTACGATACTAGTAACCTAACTCACAAACAAACTATATAAGAACATACATAAGCATACTCTCAACAATATAATAATACATATATATTAGATAATAAACAGACACATCAGAACGATACCTAACAACTATATATATATCATAAAAGATAACAAATGTACTGATTTTAATAAATTGTATTTGAATAGATGTATATTTAAATAATATTTGTAAAAGAATTTATAGTATATATTAATATATATATATATATATATTATATATATATACTATATATATATATATATCATATATATATATATATATATAATATATATATATATATTAAATACTAGATATTTATAATATATATTAAATATATATATATATTAATATTTAATAATATAATATATATACTTCCTAATAATTATAATACATATATATATATATATATATAGTTAACCTTATATATATACTAATATATTATATAGACTTATAATATATATAAATCTAATTTATTACATTTTTTCAAATATAATATTTTCTATTCTGTGATGTTAATAATAGTAATTATACTATATATTATATTATATAATTCATATATTATTACTATATAATATACCTAATATATATATAAATATTTAATACATCATACTAATCTATTATACATATCATAATCTATATATATACTATATACTAATTTATATAATATAAATAATACTATAATACTATATTATGATCAATTACTATATCAATTACTATATATATCTCATATATGATATCATTGTTATCAATTTGTCATTGGCCCTTCTGTACTATATCGTACTATAACTTTACAAAACTAGTAATATCTTATTACATAAGCCTCTTGCGCTTTGCTACTCTAACGGAGCAAATGCCATTCATGTCCCTGAGCACGTGCCTACGCACGTCGACACGAGAGCTCGCTTCGCTCTCCGCATCGAAGGTGAAATTAACCAAGCCGAAAGAAAAACTCATCTGGCGAGTGATGACGGAAAATTGTAGTTGAAAACGGTACGTTTTCGTGCTGTTGTCATTTTTAACTAGGATTTATAGATAAAAAAGCAAAAGTAAAAAATAAGGTTTAATTTTAAATAAACAATTTCATTAAGGAAATATAGGAAATCATAAATGCGTGGCCGGGACCGTAAATGGCGAAAGGATTGTGGTTAAGTTTCAACAAATAAATGTTCGCACCACCCCACTTCAACAATCGATACGTAATTGGATACGTTTTTTGCATCTTAAAATTAATATGATATAGATGACTTTAATTCCACATGACCAAACTATATATATATATTATATATATATATATTAATTATCTTATACATCAATAGTACTATATATATATATATTATATATATATATACTACTACAATATACTATATATTATACTAATAAGTATTAATAATATATTATATATATATATAATCAGGGCGTATACATACGGGTAGGCAGGGTAGGTAGCTCTTACCCAATATTTTGAAAGTCTTTTAATAAAAAATTTACAATATGAAAAAGTAAGACAATAAATATTTATATTTTTTCATATGAAAGTGTAAAAAAGAAAACTCGATTTATAAGGAATTTAAAATTAAAGACTCACAACAACTTTGAAAATGTCTAATAACAAATATAATAATTTAAAGATTATATTGAAACTTCCTTCCTACTTCTGTTTCTTAAATAGTAAATTTCAATAAAGTCTATGGGTTAGTACGGGTGTAGATCTTTCATGATTTTGCATAGTAAAGTAATATAGGAATAAAGCCAAGCGTCATAACTTGCTGGACGAGCGATAAAAATACGAAAATTTGTTGCACGCATTACGAGAGAGCTTACTACTCACCCAGTGAAAATAGACGAAATAGAAGTTGAAAAAAAGATTCTAAACTCTCACTATCGTTCGCCGTAGATCTCTCTCTCTATATATAACTATAACTATAATATAAATAATAATATAAAATATGTACTATAAAATATACTTTATCAGATTGGTGCATCACTACTATAAATAAATATATATACTTAATAATAATATATACTATAATATATTATATATAAGTTTTTCTTTCGTATCAAAAGCATGGCAACAGCAGTTTTTTCAGTTGAAATCCTTGCATTTGGTAATAAATATTATATTTTGTTACATAATTTACCCCTTTTTGTAAATAAAATAGTGCATAATGGAAATAAGTGTAGATTTTGAAAAAATAGCTTGCAAGCTTATCTAAGGAACAACTTAATTTTAAACGAAATCTAGTAATATCAATATTATTTCTATTTCCAAATAAAGTAAAGTGAATAAATGTTCGTATATATATATATTCCTACTCATCCAATAACAAAATTATTAGTATATAAAATATATATATACTAGTATTAAATTATATTATATATATATAATATATATTTTTATATTATATATATAATATTATAATAATAGTATATTATATATACAGTATATTGTATTATATATATATATAGTAATATATATAATAATATAGATAAAATACTTATTATATATCTAATTTATATATATCACTATAATAATATATATATATACTAATATATATATGCTATATATACTTATATATATATATATATATAGCTTGCCTAACCCAATTATAACCTCAAGGTACGCCACTTGATATATATATATATTACTTATATATACTATATATAATATATTATCTATATATATACATACTATATATAAATATATATACTAACGTACTATATATTATATATATCATCTTAACCAAGAACATAAATGGGAAGGTAAAGAATACTGGCTTCTCCAGGATTGAACCACCGCATGTTGCGAAATGAGGACATATTGTCCTCATCGACTGAGCCATCCCTCAACCAAAAAAGTTGAGTTCAAGAACAGTAATAATAATAATATATTTATTTGGTTTGAGGGATGGGCTCAGTCGAAAGCATGAGATATTGTCTCATTTCGCCAACATGCCGGTGTTCAATCCCGGAAAGGCAATAATTCTTTACCTTCCCAACTTTATGCTTCTTTGTTTAAGATCTAAATTATAAATTGCGATTATGAAAATAATTAACACACACACACACACACGACACACACACACACATATATATATTTATATATATATATATAGTATATATATAGTATATATATATATATATAGTATATATATATATATTATATTATACTATAATAGTATATATATAATATATATATATATATAATATATATATATATAGTATAATATAATAAATATTATAGTATATATTATAATATATATATATTATATATATATTACAATATATATATATATAATACTAGTATATATATATATATATATACTATAATATATAACTATAGTAATTATATATATATACTATATATTATATATATATATTATATATATTATACAAGATATATATAATTATAATATATATATAGCCTATATATTATATATTATCAACTATAGTAGTATATACTGTACTTCACGTACATAAACAGATATATGATGATAGATGGTGTGCCGTTGTGGTTTCCTGTGATGTGTGATCCGCTTTGCGTCGAGTGTGCCTTGATTGTTGAATGGCGTGTGATATGTGCTAGTGTTATGTGTACTGTGTCTGTGCCTTGTTGTTGTCTGATGCTGGATGTCAAAGGTTGTGTGATTATGCGTTTCAGTGTTTGTTGTGTGGGTGCGCCTTGTTGTGCGTGTGTGCTCTGCGTAGTGTACTGTGTATGGCGTGTGTTTTGGTTGTGTGCTTGTCGTGCTGTGTGCTTGTGTGTTGTGATGTGTGTGTTTGTCTGTGAGCTGTGCTTAGAGTGCATGTGTGTTGCTTGTCCGTGGTATGATAGCGTGTGTGATGGCGCGCTTGTGTAACATGACGAGGTGATATAATTGAGGCTCGTAGCTCTGTGTCTGCGTGTTGACTTGTGTGTTGTGACATTCGTAGTGCGTCTGCTTGCCCTTTGTGTAGTGTGTATGTGTCACTGTGGGCGTTCTGGCTTGTTTAGTGCTGCGTACAAATAGTAAGGATCCATCCATCGTTGTGCGATTGCTCCTGTCCTTTGAGTGTGGTGGCTGTAATGCTGCGTGTGATTTGTAGTGTACCTTGCCACTCAACTCCATCTTGTTGTCTTCCTTGTTTCGCTGAGGTGTGCTTGTTTGTGCGTGTCCCAAAGCCGGTCGATATGTCTTGCGCTGCGTGATGGCTCAGTCTGTGTAGCTGATGCCTAGCGAGTGCTGTATGTATTGATTACGCGTGCACATTCATGATGCTGCTGCGACGCATTTCGAGTCTCGTGTGCACTCATTTCACTCGTGGCTGTGAGTGTGATGTGTGACCTGAGAGTAGACGTGCGACATCTCTGCTGAGCAGTGTGCTTGTAATGTACGATGTTAGTCGTATTTGAGATATAAGAATCTCTGTCAGGAGTTCTCTGAAATATATACACAACTTTTTGACGGCAATGCCCAGCAACCACTGAACAGAGAAATCATAACATCATCAACCTTTATCACGTACATGCAGGATTATCCACTCAGAGTGTGTTAATCAATATATCATTACTACAACAACTCACTCATGAGACTCGGTACTCCACAGATGTATGTCCATTCGTACAATCGTTAATCCAAATGTGTTACCACATTATGTGCATCTTATACTTTATAATAGATCTTAGATACTAACTCTTTATAATAGTTAGTATTATCCAGACCATAGTCTCTATATTATCATACTTAAATATACTATATACAACTACGTATAACTATAACGTATATACTCACTTTATGTCATATGCAGAAGCACGCGTGGCGTCACTATATATCTAAATATAAAGTCATATAGTCCTACTTTAGTGACATCCTAACCTAAATACAATTTAAGATTATATAATCTATATACTGCATATATATAATACATATATATACGCAGCCACTCATTCTGGTCACTATTAATTAATTATAACTTATATTACTATTTATAACTAAAGGCCCAAATAAATTACTATCTCAGATTAATTACTACTACTTTTCATATCACTTATATATATACATATAATAAATCTATAAATACTTAATTAACTAACATCATATACACAACTCTGTCTAGATACTTATGCGCTATCACCCATATAGAACATAATACTTATCTACAATATGCAACAGAAGTACGTTGTCCACTTCTAATACTATACTCAGCCACACCACCTACCTTAGTCTTTAATTACAAGTTTACTTTATCATAAATACACTCCCATACTATGTGTATCACCACTACAACCCTGCACCAAATCAACTAACTCTCTATATATCCTATACTATAATTACTATCTCTCTTCAATACTACTTCTATCACTCACTCTCTCCATACGGTGCCTCAAGCGAGTCTCTCCTGTTCTTCATCCGTTAGAAAAGTCGCTCTAACTTCTTATAAAGAGTCAGAGAAGACTACAACAATTATTTCGAATCTCGGTCTGGACAAATGAACGGACACAAAAAAACAGCCGTTGAATACCTATCTGTAACTATTATAATTCGCGATAGTGACTGCATAGTGTCAAATTTAGCAAACTCAACCCTCCTCTCTACCCACTACGCAAAAACTACATCACTCACAATACGCTATATAAATCACACATACTAACATACCCACGCACCAACATCTCATAACCTACATACACTACAAAATTGTTCAACCATCCCTATCCATGCTTCTTAAGACATATGAAGCAATCCACACTAACTGTATGTGAATCATCACAACACACGTCACCGACACAATAACAGCAGCTGTCGAAAGCAACTAGGCTCTCAGCGCACTCACAAAGATGAGATGACGCATTCAAGAGCGCTCGTGCACCATTGCATATCACTAGTGCGCTATAGTAACATAATTCTCCGTTCGCATATAAATATAACTCTTGTTAGAACTCCATGATAATAACAAACCCTCAATTACACTCTAACCTATGAACACTATCCTAGCTAAGAATAAATCAGGCATCTTCTTCGTTCGGATTCAAAGTATGCTCGGGAACCATGGCCAGAAACAAAAACCCGATATGCCAGCAACAAAAAAGTACAACAAGACACCTATACCTATACAGTATATATAATATATAATAACATACCTAAGCCCTAAAAAATAAACACATAAAAGCAGAACATCCTATGATAATAATATTATCAACGAAGAAAATCAATATATTGTAATACTATACCTGACCTTATCATATACGTCTAACTACGTCCTAATATTACATACATTAAACTATATAAATTATTATTACTATTTCAAATTATATAATATCATTACTAATTATATAGCTAGCTATACAATATATTTATATATCATATGACATTATATGTATATATATGTCGAAGAGTTGGATGACCTAGAATTGAGAACATAATCTGAGAAAGAGGCGGCGCGCCCAACAGCATACCACTCACAACATCGCACCTACCATACACACTCACACACACAAAATGAAGGAATTAATGTTTTCAAATTTGATATTTTTCTACTGAGATTAACAGTTAAAATACGGTATTGATCCTGCAATGCTGAGAATAGTTTAGCCAGAATTTTTTTTAATTGGTTTGAATTTCTGTTACTCCATATGAGATACTATAGTAATTATCTTTTATAAATTCTGACTTTTAACTTTTTGCCATAAATTATGTTAAAATATAATTAATCATCATTTAATTTAATATAATTATTTTCATCTGTTTTTACACATCATATACTGTAAATATTTTTGCTACATGCTGCAATTATTCTTTTTCTTTTTTTCTTTTTCTCTTCTCTCAATCCCTCTGATTGTCAGCAATCATGTATATATGTCTTGATATATTTTATTATTATTATAGTTATTTATTATTATATTAATTATAACTTAATTTATTATCTATTATTAATTTATCTATTATCATTAACGGTTTAAAATTTACTGAACTTGAGATCACTATTATTTATTATTTATTATTTATTATTATTGTTATTATTAATTATATTATATATTATATTATTTTTATAATTATTAATTTAATTAATGTATTCATTATTTACATTATTATTCATAATTATTTTATGTATGATAGAAAACCTATTAACAAAATTCGCGATTCAATAAAATTTTTTTTTTTTTTCTTCAACAGTCTTCCACCACTCACGAGTATGGTTTTTTCAAGGAGGGGGTGGGGGAGGTACCCCTTTTGAAGTAAATTTGCTGCAAAGTATGTCAGATATCACCATTCACATCAGATTTATTTTCATTCTCGTTTAATATTAGAACTACTTTAATAAATAAAGTGATTATATATACTACTGATAATATCAACAAGTAATATAATACCTATATATACCTACTATACTAACTAATCAACCACATCCCACCCTAAACATAATCAACACACTCACAACTACATAATAATATAATACAACCTCCAACCAACAATACACATTAAACTAAACACCCCACCTACACAATTCTAACACCCCACACCAACAAAACACACACATATATCATAGCATTAAACCATCACAAGATAACTCGCTACAAGCCACCAACTACCAATATACATACGCAACTACACACCGTACATACACACCACATAAACAATCTCATATATAATCCACTCACCTAACCAAATCCGACATACCCACACAAAATCATATATACTACATAATACTAATAAATATACTATATATATATAGCTATCACTTATATATATACCTATATTATAATTTTATATCATAATATATCATATTATATTTATATATATATTTAATATAATATTATTATATATTAGATACGGACTCGACACAATCACACAACAACAAAACACCAAACCCCACAACACTCCACACACAAAACCTCAAATCACACCCACACCTACTCAAAGTCCAACTCAAATATGTATACCCATAATACATAAGCACAATACGCACACCACAACACACATACTAATAACCAATAATAAAGACACACTACCGCACACAAAAACCATGAACAATATGATATAATCGGTATATGACAAATATAAAACACTAATTTAAATCTAACATATAATAGGTAATAAGTAATAGAAGATAACTATATATCATATATAGATTATCATATATAATATATACTATATAGTATAGCCACAATACCTACAAGACATACAATTATAATACAAGACTAATATACTATATACACAATACTATAACCTAATATAAACTATATATATAATATCAACATAACCTTATAAGGTACGCTCCAAATCAATTTAGTAGAACGAGAACTAGTTCAATTATCACATCATATAATAATAGACCTAATGTACCATAACACAAAAATATCATATAAAATACATACTAAATAAAATATATACATCTCTTCCAATAATAATAACAACATATAATTCATTAATATGACTTAAAGCCAACTAATATAGACATTAAAAAATATATACTAACTATATATATATATACATATATATGGTTATGTTTTCAAGACCTTACCGACCAATTAAAAAGTGTAGATAGGTTACATGTAGCGTGAAACTTTTAGCTTAAAATGCAACATTCTCCGGCAAGGACTCCCCCAGAAGGGTGGGTATGCCGGCACGGAAAGACGTGCGCAGCACACAACAATGTGTTAACATGCCATGTAGAGGTTCCGATACAAACATACGCAAGTGCTGTAAGCAGTTATCGATGCCCCAAGTTGTTACGTTATAGTGCAGTATGCGTGTGTCTATAAACCTGAGGCCCTATACGCTATAACACGTGAACTCACAGAATCGTCATGTGCTGTAATGGTGAAGTCTAGGGTAGTGGAACGACCGGTGGGCCCCGGCCCCGAGCCAAAAATCAGGCAAATGACCTGGGTTTTCTACCAGCGAAATTAACTGTAAATCTACACCAACACCATAACCCAAAAAATAGAGGTCCTAAATCAAAAACACAAATAAAAAACGAGTAATCTTACATAAGTAGAAAGCTCAACTTTCTCAACATAGCTACAGAATTGTCATCAAAGATCAAAAATGGGTTAATGCAGTCCTCAAAAATTTTCTTTGATAAGACTAAACCAGCAATTAGCTACCAAAATAGTGGAAGCTAATGAGGTCCCCAACGTCAATATGTAAATATTATATACAGCAGAGAGTTTTTAACATTAAATAATTTGGGTATATTTGATATATCAAACGAATCGGAAAAGGAACATTAATGTCATATAGTGTTCAACATTATTAAATGTAGTATGATTATTTAAAGTAGTGGACTATCTCGCAAACGCAAAAATCACACATTTCCTCCCGGCACCACAATCTTTTTCAAATTATTGTGATTTAATGATGATTCAGTTGTATTAGCTATTTAGAAAAATACACTTAATATATAGAAAAAAGGGTTAACATATGATATATATATTATAATATATATAGTATATAATATATATATAATATATATAAGCAATAGCCATATATAGGCATATATATGTCTGATACCCGTTGGATTTAAACACGTGTTCAATACACACACAAAACGTAGTATTAACCCAAACCAACTCACTCCACAGAGGAAACGAACAGTCACCACGCTGAGAGCCGACACCCGGAGGAATTCTAGCACAACCTACCAAAACCGTACGCACGCACACACAAGAACATAATGCTCCACATACGAACCACACCTCAGAACCAACGTCTCTCTGACAAAAGGATAGCTCTCTGCACGCATATCAGCATCGCAAAACCACTCTACTATCATACTTCTCCCCAAAATAGCACACGACGACACTCTACTAAATACACACCATCAGCATGTAAGTCGTACCTCAACAATCAGAAGAATAGTTCATGACAACAACAACACTCGCCTGAGTTAGAATAACTCTCACCGTGCACAGTGTCATCATAACTCGCGCACCACGATAACTACCCACACACGCTACACAACAATACTTAACACAACTATGATGACACCCAACACAGAAACAACCACCCACGCTCAGAACAAAAATACTTGCCTTAATAAGTGTTTGCGAGCTCACCCTGAATATCGTATTGAGGTTTTTGCCTTTCTCTTACATTGACGAGACACACGAACGCAATATTCACAAGTAGTAACAGAAGAGATCAAAGTTGCCACCAAGCCTAGAACGATAAAAATACCACTGCAAACAGAGCCACATAGGTAACCAAAAAACACCATCACCTGACAAATATAAGCCTAAGAATATACGAGATTACTACAACACAAACCTACATATCGAGGCAAACGCAGAAATTCAAGTGACAGGACTTGCCCATACACTTACAATCATTACGTGAAAAAAAAGAATCTCCTCCAAGGCTTTTTATGTCACAACTGATTATATAATAATTCACATTAAAAATTAAAATACGAGTGTTGCGAAATCAAACAGCAGGAGTTTGAAGTAAAAATAATGCAAGGAAAGAATTAGTATATAAAAAGTAAAAGCCATAAAGGTACCATCAGCTCTGCGAAGAGTATTCTTCTAAAGCCAGAAATATAGCCAACAGAGCTGTCATGACAAGCAGCAGATGGATCCTTCGAGATTTCTGATTATGCCCCTATAGGGAAGTAGATCTCGAATAGCTGAGAGCAAGAGGAGGGTCTCTCTGTGTAAGTGAGATATGCTAAGGATGAGATAGTTTCAATACATCAAAAGCTTATTTTTTCTTATATAGATTTCTTTAGACAGAAACCATAAGTACTGATCTGAGAGAGCATCGTCATATCTCAGAAAGAGCATCTCTCTTTTT
>JABUQX010049166.1:0-28525 GCA_015478945.1 Trachelipus rathkii | reverse complement strand
TAAGCCCAATACTTTCTGTGACATAAATAAATTTTGAGTGTATAGTATGTGAGTGATTTCTTACTAAGCAGTAATAGAATTTATTGATAACCAAATAATTTATATTATATATATTATATATAGTATTATATATATATATATTATATATTATACTAATATATATACGTATAGTATATTATAGATATATTATAATATATAGTATATATTCAATCATTTATAAATAGTGTTCCTTTATCCTAAAGTGGGTTATATTAAGCGATTTTATAAGTTATTATAAAAAGGGTTGAAAGCGTCAAAGTTCAGAAAGTTATTATTACTTTCCTCGTCAGAAAAAAATACATTATCTCGAATCATGTTTCTCGTATTTTTAAAACTGAGCAAAAAAATCTCTGGGACAAATCAAAAGAAGATTCTCTAAAAATCGCCGGAATATGAAAAAAAATGAAAAAAAAATGAAAAAAAGAAACGAAAAAGAAAAAAAAGTAGCGAGAAAGCATTTTCTGCAAGAGCAAAGATCTTTTATCATATTTATTTGACAGCTTTCTGCTCTAAATATTCATTGTAATTTTACGTTCACTGCGTTATTTTGTTTGGGAGAAAAAAAAAGTGCTTTCTTTATATAGAAGCGATACGAGATTAACATGATTTTAAAAGATAATAATTGGATCAATTGCGGTTATTTAAAAACAGGAAGATTATTAATGTTCTGCATACACTAAGCTATATATATATATATATATATATATATATATATTATATATAAATATATACATTTATTTTTATATATAAAAAAAGAATTATTTAAAAATATATATATATATATTATTATACATGATAACTATATATATTATATATACTTATATATATACATCATCCATCATCATTACAGCCTTCTTCCACTTCAGACATAAGACTTCCTTCTTAGTTTACCAATTCCTATCTTTCCATGTTGCCAGGTGATCCGTTGCCTAATCTCATCTGCCCAGCGCATGTCAGGTTTTTGTCTTGGTCGTTTGGCGTATATATGGCACCATTTCATTATTTCTTTAGTTCATCTGTTGTCATGTTGTCTAGCCACGTGACCCGCCAATTTCTATTTTATTTTTTTAACTGCCGTTATGATGTCTTTGATCTTTATCATTTCTCTAATCTAAGTGTTTTATATTCTACCTCTGCGTGATATTCACAGCAAGTATCTCTCCATATTTCTCTGGGTTCACCTTAATTTTTAAATTGATTTGACATTTAGTGTCCATGTTTCGCTTCCATATGTCATGACAGGAAAAACCCACACATTATATACTTTTCTTTTCAAACATAAAGGCATTTGCTCCTGAAAATTTAACCCAATCTTCCCATTGCCACCCGTCCAAGTTCCACTCTTCTTTTAATTTCAATTATTAGCCCCCATTTGAAGATATCATCCGTCCTAAATACTCATATTCCTCCACTTTTTCCAATGTTGTATTTCCGATTTTTGTGGGATTGGGATTTATAAACTTATTAAATATTAATTTAGTTTTTGATATATTCATTTTTAGTCCAACTCTTTCACTCAGTAAGCTTAAATTTTCAACCATTATTTTTAGTTTCAGAGGATATGAAGTAAGTAATACTATACCATCTGCGAACCTAAGATGACTCAGTTTTACCCTCACGTTTATATCTGTTGATTCCCAGTTCTATGTTTACAACTATCTCCGTCCAGTACCGGGCGAATAGTTTCTAGAATCCTTTCAATTGTGTAACTTTCGTCTTCATATTTATTATTTTTGATTCTCTGTGTAGTTAAAAGGAAGAAGTTGCTCTCCATCGAATAATATTCTTTAACAATTTCAAATATTTGCTGTTTCTTCCCAATACCCGTGCATTTATGACGAGCGTCATGTTCATAGAGTCACAACAAAAAAATTTATTAATCTATGAATGTAATGTATTGATATCATTGCTTTTCTATAAGTTAATGGATACTACTGTAGATGTGTTATGTACTACATTTACCACAGCCTTTCGTGCGTCTGTGGTCTGTTGTAAAAAATTTCAATATGCTGTTATTCTTTTATAATTTTTAGATCTTGTAAATTACTGGAATATGTTATGCGGTAATTTTTAAATTCTGATGTCTCTTTTTTTTAAAGTAGTATTTTAAGCACAATCGTCCAGGCATTAGGAGCAATTTTAACTCTTAAGCATAGTGTGAATAGTTTAGCTAGTTTCAATCATGGTCTCCCCACCCTCTTTAATAATGTTATTGCTATGCTTCGCCACCGAACCTGTTCCTTTCTTCATACAATTGATCACTTTTGGCTTTCCAAACAGAATTCTGAATTTCTTCAACATTTCATTTAAATAAGGGCATCTCTTAACTACTTTTGCTGAAGTTATGTGGTAAAATTCTTTCACATTCTTTCTATTACCACTCTATTTTTATTTTATCCATTTTCATTGAGTGCTCTGTACTTCTTGTTTCTAGTGCAGTGCAATTATTGCCTGCCTATTTAGTTTATTGTTTTCAACTAGCAGTTTGAATACTCTACTGCTGTAATTTTATATTCTCCCTAAAATTCCTGTTTTATAAGTTTATTTATTTCCCCGTTCGCATTACTTCTTTCTTTAACATGCTGCACGGTTCTCTTTCTTCTTGTTTCTATTAAATCTTTAGTAGCATGAGATATACGTCCATTAATAACATATTTCTTTTACTTCCTGGTTCTTTGTTATTTATATATATTATTTTATAAACTATAATATACTATATATATAATATATAATTCATATATAATATATATATATATATTTATTTAATAATTATATATATATATAATATATATTTATATATGATATCATATTTTATCTATATATATATATATAATATATATATATATATATATATATTGATACTACTATATATATATATTATATATATATATATATTATATATTATCATTGATTGAAATGAATAGAGGAAAAAGAGACTAAAAATATTGGCATACTTAGGAGGAAAAGAAGTAAAAGACAGCTTTGTAAAGGTATGAATGGGAATTTGCAATGGATTAGAAGCTTTTCTGAAGAATCGCAAGGTTAGAATGAAAATAGTTGGATCTGATTGAATAATGGAAGGATTTTTTCGTAATGAAAACGGCATGTAGAAAGATTGTGAGGAACACTTCGAAAATCTGCATAACATTGGCATAATGAAGAGGTGTTGTATTTGTGTGGGTTGATGGTGCAAAAAGAAACATGGTATTTTGGGATGATATAGTAGAGGAGGTGATGGTATTAGGTTGAAAAGATGAAGAAATGATAAATCTGCAAGCATAATCTTATTGCTGGAAATGATTAAAATGAGGCGAAGATGGTAATTAATGATTTGGAAGTTGATTAACAAGCCATCGCTCTATGAAGATGTCAAATGAGAAGAGTAGCAAATAGTTATACCATTATATAAGGTAAGGGATAAGGTAAATTAGGATGTATAGGGAATTAGTTATTTGGAGGTTGTAAGGGAATATATATTGCTGTTTTCTGTTGAAAGAGTACGTCGAGGACTGAAAAACTGATTGAATGAAGAATAAGTGCATTCAGACAATTAGAGGATTGTGTGGATCACATATTACTAAAAATGATTGAGAAATAGAAAGAGAAGAACAAATTGTATTTAGGTTTATGATTAGCACACTTCAAATAGGAGTTTTGTAAATATGTCCATAACTATTATACTACATAAATATTCTATTAGTATAATAATATAATATTTAAATTTAATTATATATATTATATATATTATTATACTATATATTAATATACTAATATATACTATTATTTTATTATATACTTAATATAATATATATTTATATATATATATTATATATTATATATATATATAGATATTAATATATACTAATATACTTCTATATATATATATATATAAATATGCAGTATAGGTGATTGATTTGAAGTTGTGTAAAAAAAAATTGTTTATAAGACGGTATTACGTCCGAGATGGAGAGAGAGCAGTAATAGCTACCCGTTAAGGGTAAAAGGTAAGTAACTGTATGAATTATAGCGGGAATTAGTTTACTGAGTTTTTATAGGGAAGATAGTATTTTGGTCGAAAGGTGCGTCAGAGTGACTGAAGACTGATGGTGAAGAAAAAGTCTTTTAAGTGAAAGAGATGGTGAATAATCATAATTGAAAACAAATATTTAGAAAATGAGGAGAAGAAAAAATGATTAGATATTTAGTTTTATGGATTTGCACACAGCATATGAATGGATACAAAATATGTATGCCGATAGCAAGATGGTTAAATGGAGTCGAAAGTGATTGGTTTAATACTGATAGCGGAGTGAGGCAGAGGTTATCTGCATAACTATTTATTTTTATAGAATGGGGTTTCTGAAAGAATCTAAAGCGGCGCAGGAAATGTGTTTATAATGATTAGGAATAAAAGAACGGGGATGCCCGCCATTGTATGCAGATGATTTGGTTTTTGTTGCGAATACAGAAAGATTTGGAAACACTTTAAATCTTCTAATAGAATATTTTAATAAGGATTAAAATAATGTAATTAAAAGTAAGGCTATGTAGTGAGTAGAGAGTCTGGTTATGAAGTCTGTTAGGATGGTGATGCAATTGAACAAGTATCTGATGTTAAATATGTATGATAACGGAATGTAGTAGAATTGTGAATTGAAGGAGGTGCTTATATACAACTAAATCTTGCGTGAGTGAAGAGATATGTTTTGAGTCGCTATAGTTTTGATGGTATGTTGTTTACTGTAGATTAATGTTAGTAGTTAAGTTATGTTGAATAAACAGAGCTATACTGAGATGTTTGGTTCATATGGAAGGAAGATTGATAGTCGGATTGTTTAGAATTACTGTGGTGGTAGGACCGACCGGCGGGAATTTTGCCGGCGCCGGGGCCGGGGCCGCGGTTTGCTAAAATTAAAATGTAAGTCAAACACACTGAAGTCTTAAACCTTAGGATGAAAATCCTAATATAATTCAATTAATTTAATAATTTAAATTATACAAAAGGAATACATTTAATTAATTTAATTAAATACAATATTTTCGAAAGAAATTTTAGAAAATAATTGATTTCTAGAAGAATAATTGTTTTAAAATATATACTATACTATATTATATATTATATTAGATATATATATATATTAATATATATATATATATAATATATATATATAATATATTATAATCATATATTAATATATATTACTTATATAATATATATATATATTTATTATATTTATATATATATATATATATATATCTCTATATATATTATTTAACATATATATTTAATATTATATATATATATAATAATTATATTATATATATATATATATATATTATATATAATAATATATTATACTATATTTAATTCAATTAAATAATATAATGATGAAAAAGATCTCGAAATATTTATTTCTTGAGTATTTTTCTTTAAATAATAATACATTAATATTTATCAAATCTAAATTATTTCCTTTTTCGAATTCGTTTGATATATCAAAATTTTTTATTTTATTGTTAAAATCGGAAAAATTATTAATTTGGCTCCATTTATTTGAAAATCATAGTTAAATACAAAAAAAAATTGATATATATTTAGGTATGTTTTATATTTTGCATCAATTGCTATTAACAAAGAGTAATGGAATAAAATACTATAATTTTTTATTTTGTTTGATTTTAACCTCTTTTATTTATCGTAAATTTTCCAAGTTACCCTCGAAACCCCGTTTTTGCACTGATTTTTCGCGGGACGGGGTGGCTCCGGTCGTTCTTAGTGCTGAGTGTGTGGCGACCGCTGAGGAGACGAGAGAAAAGTGGATTGATGTCAGTAAAAATTCCAGAAGAGGGGAATGTGAGTTTGTCAGAGCCCGACAAAAAAGGTTGCTTCTATAGATCAATGCGGTTTGTGAAGGAGTTGTTATGGGTTTGGCCAGGATCGTAATCCCACATTGACAGTACCACAGTGGGATCCGACGCGCACTCAGTAGAACTTAGGGTGATTTTTCTGACTGCACGAGCCCGTCACCAACCTCACACAAGTTTTGGACTTGCTCATGTTCTCTCTACTACTTTTTCTTTTTCTGGCTATGTACTCACCTCACATTCATTGGGAATAGGAGGAAATATATATATACTATATATATATATATATATATATAATATTTATAATTTATATAGTATATATATATATTATATTATATATATATTTATATATAGTATTCGATATATAGTATAGTTATCGGGATAATATATGATATAAATATTCATTTATTTTAATAAAATATATATATCTATTATTTATAATATAATATATATATTATATATTTTATTATATTATTGTATTATATTATTTATAAATATATATATATTATATATATATATATGAAAATATATATGTATTTTATAAATTTTTTGTATTAATATTTTTTATATTTATATATATATATCTATACTTGAAAGCCATATAATAGAGATATATATTATATAATATATATAACATGGGTTAAATTTCAAAAAATATTGAGCGACAGTTTTGCTGAAATTAAGTTTTCATTTCAACTAAAGCAAAAATTTTATGTTGTATCGAATGCTTCAGATTTCTTTGACAATTTTTAGACCCTTAAATCAAACTAAATGAAAATAAATGAATAATTTGTTTTATTTATTTATTTTTTTGCAAAACAATTTCTTTAGCGTTATTTAAACCTTGCTGTTTCGAATTATGAAAAAGTAAAATTGTAAATAAAGTAAAAACGCAAAACAAAACTTATGATTTTGATAGTGATTAATATTATTTTGCGTGATTAACATTCCTATTATTATTGTTATGGTTATTATTTTTTATTATTATTTACTATATATTATTATTATTATCATTATTTTATTTATTATTATTATTATATGTATTATTTTTTATTTTATTATTATTTTATTATTTATTATTATATTATTATTATTATTATTATTATTATTATTATTATTATTATTATTACTAGTCGGTCCGCTTATTTTAAATATATCAAAATTAATGAGTGTTATAAATTTACTATCCTATCTAATATATTATATTATATATAATCACCCTTATATATTATATATATATATAGTATATATATATATATATATATTTATATATATATATACTATATTATATATTAGCAGAGCTCAGCTAAGGTGGCCAAAATGGGACAATTTAAGATTCTTACTATTCAGAATTAGCAAGCTTAAATTAAAATAAAGTATGGCTAAGTATATTCACATTGCGTTACAAGGTTAGGATGTTAGGTTAAGTTAGGTAAAGTTCATGATGAAGAAATAATTAATTAATAATATAATAATAATATAATAATAATAATAATAATAAATAATAATAATACATTTAATATAATATAATAATATACATAATAAAATAATAATTTAATATAATCACATAATACTTGAATTAATATAATAAATACATAATAATAATAATAAATAATTAATAATAATAACAATAACAATAACATAAAATATAATCATACTATAATAATAATAATATAAATATATATAATAATATAATAATAATATAATTTAATAATAATATAATTAATAATATAATAATAATAATAATAATATTGATAATAACTAATAATATAATAATAATAATATAGATAATATACTATAATAATCAATAATAATAATTAATATAATTAACTAATATAATAATAATACATGATAATAAATATAATAATCAATAATATAAATTAATAATAATAATACATAATAATAATAATAATAATAATATAATAATAATCAATAATATTAATATAATAATAATAATAATAATAATAATAATATATATATAAAATAATGATTCAATCAAAAATAAAGTTTTTCAAATAGTTGAAATCTCCCAATTTATCATTTAAATAACAAGATTCACTGCAGTTTTACTATTGATACCGGTACATCTTTTACAATTTCTAACCAATTAAATTATTTTACCAAAGTAATTTCCTACTATCTGAACGGACCTACTGATTGCAGACAACTGTTTCTTTGAGCCCCGAAATATACTGAGTACCTGCCTTTTCTGAATATATAATTGCTGCTACAAACAAATATATATTTTCAGAGCAAACAAAAAAATATGCCTATTCCTTTTTGAGTATAATTATTGTATTAAAGCACCATAACACATAATCTAATATAATTATGAAAATATAATAATAATATAATATAATAATTAATAATAAAATTATATAATATACTAATAATATAATACTATAATAATAATAATAATAATAATAATAATAAAATAATAATAATATATAATATATAATACGCCAATGTAGATATCAACTATCATATTAATAACTATAGTTGCGTTAAAACAGAATGCTTGTAGTTGCTTTGAAAAACTTGAAAGAAGCCTTCGGTAATAATATATAAAAATTAATAATAATGATAATAATAATAATAATAATAATAATATAATAGTAATTCAAGGAATAATAATATAATAATATAATATATTAAAATATGATGTATATAATAATAATACAAATAAATTAAATAATATATAATATATATAATCAATAAATAAAATAATAATAAAATAATATATAATAATTAATTATTAAATAATAATATAATATAATAATAATAATACATAATAATATTAATAATAATTAATAATAATGATAAATAATAATAATAATTAATTAATATATAATAATAATAAAATAATAATATATAATAATTAATAATAATAATATAATAATATAATATAATAATAATAATAATAATAATAATCTATAATATAATAATAAACACTCTTAGTAATTAGATTTTTTTGAGTGTGAAATGCTTATCAGGAAATCTTTCATTTGTTTAATTCTTGCCGGGGTACATCATTGTAGGTTAAGCACATTTAAAACTAACTGATTGATTTCTAGCTTTTATCTAATAGATAAAATGTGGATTGATTGCGACCTATTCTTAGCTTTTACCTCCTCGAAATATGGTAATCTATGTAAGTTAGATATGAGAAAATTCTCGGCTTTCGTTTGCATGACTGTTTCTACTTTGCTTCTCTCAATACAGATGCGATAGCTTTAAAGTCTTCAAATCGCAATCTCTTTAAGTTTTTTAATATAGGTGTTTGTCATGCTACATAAGTTTTTAGTAGCACCTTACCAGTAGGTTGAAACGTTTTTGTGTCTTATAATCACTATTTTATAGTATTGATTCTAGCTATGCCGCATAGCTGCAAGAAATATAGTAAATGTTGATTACTTGTGCATCATATATCTTCAGTATTTATTATTATATTACTATATATTATATATATTATATATATAAACTGATATAATATACTATTATAATTAGTATAATTATGAGAGAGAGGAGGAGGAGAAGAGAGAGAAAGAAGAAGATTTGTAATCTTAACTGATTATACATTGTATTTCACTAGTTTGTTCCACTTAGATGCTTCGATTTATTCTTAATGTTAGTTTTTCATCTATTGGTTACCCAAGTGTTTAGCATTTTGTGACTCTTTGCAACGCTCAACTTTTGATAATATATGTTGAAATTATCTCTATAGTTTTATGCTAAATAAGAATCTATGACATTTTTTTGTAAATTATCGAAACTTTAATAGAATTATCCACGCTGCATTTTATTTAATAATCTATTGTTTTTATGACAGATGTGACAGGATTTATCCCTTATTAAAATTTATAATTTGTCAAAATTAACCGTGAAAGAGTCGTGTAAATTAAACAGATCATCGATATATAGAGTAATAAATAAAGGCGAGAAAATAGATGCCTTTTGGAAAACTGCATGTTATCGTGAATTTTCTGAGCAGTATTTTCAAGCCATTTTAACATATTGAGTTTTTTCTTTAGCTATGTTCTTAAACCATTGTAGTGTGTTTCCCTTTATTTCCATCTTATTCATTTTGTTAAGTAGTTGTTTATGAAATCAAGGTCACAGTATGCGGTAGACATTTTTTTTTTTTTCTTCACCTACATAAGGCCACAAAATATTGTTTATGTCTTAGTATTTCATAATTTTTCAGCACATTTCAAGGGCTTCAGTTGTTATCTGTTAAATATCTAATACTAATATAAATCTATACTATACTAATCTAAAATACTAATTCCCAATCTAAGCCTGACGTCTATTTCTATTAGTATATTTATATAAAACAAAAATACTAGGACTCTAATAATAATATACTACTACTAAATACTACTACTAATACTATACTAATACCAAATACTAATACCTACAACTACTATACTACTACTATATACTACTACTACTATTACTACATTTACTACTACTACTACTACTAACTAATAATAATAAATAATAAAAATAATAGATAAATAATAAATTAATAAAGTTCAACTTAAATAATTAATGAATTTTAAATAAAATTAAATAAATACATTTTTAAATAAAATCTATATTTTTAGATATGTAATTAATATAGTATTATGATTTTTAGAATTATAATAATTAATATAATATAATATATAATATAATACTAATAATACATGATAATAATATAATAATAATAATAATAATATAATAGATAATATAATATATAATATAATAATAATAATATATAATATGAATAATAATAATATATAAAGATAATAATAATAATAATGAATTAATAATAATAATATTTAATAATAATAATAATATAAATAATTATAATAATAATCTATAATTATAATTATAATTATAATTAAAATTTATAATTATTAAATTATATTATATTTTAATTATAATTATAATTATAGAATTATAATTATATTATAATTAAATTATAATAAATAATAATATAATATAATAATTAATATAATATAATATAATTAATATAATAATAATAATAATAATAATAATAATAATAATAATAATAATAATAATAATAATAATAATAATAATAATAATAATAATAATAATAATAATAATAATAATAAATAATAATAATAATATAATCAATAATAATATAATAACAATTAATAATATAATAATATATAGAATAATAAATACATCATAATAATCATAAAATAATAATTAATAATAAAAAATAATAATAATTAATATAATGGATAATAATATATAATAATAATAATATAATAAAATATAATAATAAATATATAATAATAATATAATAATAACGAATAATAATATAAATATAATAATATCAATATCAATAATATAATACATAATATAATAAAACGTATGAAGGAATGTAGCAATATATTTTTACTTTATCATTTAATAATATATATGTGATAATGAAACACAACTCTTTCGTTAAAAGTTATTAGTTATAAAGTATCTTCGTAAAATAAACAGTATAACAGTGAGCATACATATAAAGTGAATAATAGTTAAATATTTATAATAATGATAATAATCATATGATTTTTTTTATACGATGTTAAATATTTGTATGTAAATGATTAGATTAGTAATTATATAATAAAATTGACCCCCCCCTCCAAAGACTTGAAAATTTCGGGTAATACATGTATGCAAAATCATAATAATATAATAACATATTTGTGGAAGGAACGTGTTGAGTGTAGTTTATTTATTGTTTTACTTGCTTCACAGCTTTACGTACAATAAATTAAGATTTTATACCATTAAAAAGAATACAAAAAAATAAGATTAAAAATTGAAAGGAAAATATGTTATTAAATATTCTAAATAAATAAATACAATAATATAAAAATTTAGCAAAGTTTTTATAATTATAAAATAAATAATAAAAATTAAAAAATTTAATTAAAATAAATTTAAAAGTTATCAGAGTATTTAATAAAAAAAATACAAAATTAAAAAATAATGAATTAAAAACGTAACTTAATAATATAAGTTAATGTAAAATAAAAATTAGCAAAAAAAGAACTATTCTTAAAACCGCAGCAGCAGTTTCGCGAAAATTGTTTTTGCTTTAAATTGAGCGAGTAGAGCTTGGTAAGGAGAGGGTGGTGATGTATGTTCGGTTTTGTGTGTGTTATTTTCGTGTTTTATCTTTTGGTCATTTAAATAATTTAATCTTAAACAATAATCGAAGATTAAAAAATAAAGCAAAATTAATAAAAAAATTTCAGATATAACGTTAAAAAATAAAATATTTCATAAATTGTACAAATGAAAAGAAATAAATAAAATGACGGTAAACGAGAGTACATTTTCGCAAGAATTACTTATAAAATGAACATACATATGAAAATTTTGAAAGTTTTGAGGTAAACCACTACATTAATTTATATCAATATAAAGTAAAACTGTATTAGTAAAGCAAATGCCAATATAAATATCTTAGCATGAAAGAAATCAATACATAAAAATATAAGTTTATATATCGATGAAAAAAAAAATTAAAATATAAAACTTTAAATAAAAAATAAAATGTATATATAAATAAAAATACAATATAAAGTGAATAAAAAAGAATTAAAAATTTAAAAGTCAAAGCTGAAAAGAAAATTGAACACTATTGTATGATGTCAAAAAAGACATTATTAACAAACAAACAGGTTATCAATCATCGTGGATAAGTGTTTCAACGCTGCTATGTGCATGCGCCTGCTTTCCGGTTGCGTACATGGGTCTTGCGCAACATCTGAATCGTAAATAATAAATAATAAAATAATAAAATAAATAATAATAATTAATAATAATAATAATAAAAAATAATAATAATAATAATAATAAAAAATAATAAAATAAAAAATAATATAAATTAATAATAAGAATAATAATAATAATAATGATAATATAATAATAATATATAAATGAATAAAATATAATAATAAGAATAGATAATAATAAAATAAAATAATAATAATGAAAAATAATAAAAAATAATAATAAGCAATAATAATAATAATAATAAAATAATAAATTAATAATAAAATAATAAAATAATAAATTAATAATTAAAAAATAATAATAATAATATAATAATAATAATAAAAATAATAATAATAATAATAATAATACCATTTGAAGAAATATACAAAACAAAGCTCACAAATTCAATTCACCAACAAATATAATGTTACATAGGACATGCTCACATTGAGATTATAATTAAAGTAGTTATAAATAATTAATTAACAGTGTATAATCCCAAAATCATTAAATGCAATAATCCCCGTAGCGATTCTCCAAAGTACCTATTGCTTTTCTCTAGGACCGTGACAAAAGGCCAGAACAAAATTATTATTAATACAAAAATTAATTAACCATAGTCCTCGAGAACGGATGCCTTAAAAGGCTCAAATTGCGATATTATAATTGTGTGGCCAATTTAAGCTGTCCAAATAATTATAAAAAGTGCATCCCGGGCGGCAGATTAGATTGCATAAAGTAGGCCAAGTTTCAAGTTGTTACAAAAGCAAAGGCATTATACCCTACTCTGCAACATTTTCAACTGATATGAACATATCATTGAGCACAATATCCAAACACGTTATTCTGCTGCGACAATGTCTCTCAGAGCACATCATTTGAATAAACCTCACAGGTGTAGGTCAAGAAGGATAAATTGAAGAATGACAGAGTACCAAAATTCTTGGATGAACTAAATGTCAGAGCAAAATAGTACTGTTTTCCCACTGATTTCTACACAAAATTAGTGAAATATTTTCATCAAATTTAAATTATGTTACTTGAAAATGACTGTATAGATATATAAAATTTCATATTATCGTACCATTTAAATTAAGGTTAGCTCTTCATTAGGAGAGAGAGTGAGAAGATCATATCTTTCTTTTACTAAATTCAAAGACAACTTATTAACGAAAGTCCACTTGAAAATTGTTGTTGGTGGTAATCTTCTGAATATAATCAAATATTTTTGCCTAAAATATATAGCTGTTCCTGCATATAAGGACAGTTTTATATTAGAAATAGTTCTCATTAGATCGTGAAAATATTATAATATATAATAATATATATATATATAAATAATATAATAATATACGTACTATATATATATATATTATATATATTAGATATATATATTATGGAAAAATTAAAGGCCATCCATGATCCCGGGTTACCGTACCGTCAGACATTTCCCCGGACTATGTTGCTCCTGTTATTGAATAAATCCTAATAATGTCAAGGACAAACACCCCGAATTCCATATCTTTCAAATGATAAGGTATTTATGGTAATTGTGTCGAATCTTTACAATCATACAAGAAAACACAGCAATGTGTTCCTTCGCGAGAGATAATGCAAAGGTGACAAAACTCGATCTAATTCCTTTCCCTCCACAAATCCAAACTTTGAGATAATAAGAATTCTTAATAAAAAAATTAGTTAAACCTATATTATAAGACTCCAAATAACCTTAATATTGTGAAAAGATTAAATAGATCTAAAGTTTTAATGTTTCACGACCTCCCAGAGATGGCAAGTCGCACCACTCACGCATCTTTATAAATAGAGAAATTCACTGATAAAAATCTATAAAAAAAACAAACAGAGAATTCTCTCAGTCCACCCGGCAACCTGCTTAAATTCTAGCAAAAGACAGGATGTGAAAGTTTTTATCAATAATTACTGTATAATTCTCAATCCTACAGAGTACAGGTATAAATGGGGAAAGAGTTTTGCGTAGGATATGTTAGTATGAATTACCCTGGTAGTTTATCGGGTTGCATTCTCAAGCTTGACGAACTTTCAGAAAAAATTTTAAAAGATTTCAATATCAACATTATAAAAAAATTACCAATCTTTAATTACATCATTCCCGATTTTTTTCACTCCCCAAAACACCACTGATAAGCATCACATTTAGTGTATGATCATTATTTGAATGACATCTTCCTCTGATAATATGAAAGTCTCACATGCAAAAAGAGTATATAATTACTAGTATGTCATGGAGATTTATCCCGTCCCAATTATATGAAACTAAAAAAGTGGTTTTTTCTACCGCACAGAAACAATTAGGGTAATTCACAGACTGTCTAATATGGTGGTTGACTTCTTTCACCAATGAAAAAAAAACCCGCACCAAATCCTCCAACCGTACACAAATCCGCGACACTTTTAATGCATTCCAGTACTTAAGTCCCCAAGAACTTTCCATCAAGGACACGACTTCTATCTAACGTATAACTGTCGTCCTGCTAATTTTCTATCCTTACTCTTTTTGCGAATAACGTAGGCGCAAATCTGTCACAGAGCAGCAACGGAAAAATAATCAGAAGTCAAAACAAATATTGAATTAAAAGTACGTTAGTTCATAATAACCAGTAATGATCTGAACTCGGCGGCAGAAACAAACTGGGAAACTGAAATAACTGATAAAGATTTTTGCTTAGCGAATATAGTTTAAATATCCTAGCACATAATATTATTGTCATTAAGTAAGCCACATTGAAATCACAACGAATATAATTAATTGCACAAGTTTAATTAGTCAGAAATAAATCGGAGAAAGCACCTGATTAAAATCCAATTAAGATTCCTAATTCTTCTGAAAATCACTAATCAGATATGATGCCCTGTCCGCAGCCCAATTCAACAGAGCAGGGTCAAAATATCATTTAACATAGCTATAGATCTCATGTTACATTGGAAGTTATTATTCTTGAAAATGTGGAAAATACACCTCCACAATAGATTCTATTAATGATTAGACAAGCAGCTTAGAATGGAAAGTCCAAACTTTGAGCATTTGCTACCAAGTTTGCACAACATGTAAAAAATTATGATAGAAAATCAAAATCGCCAAAATTACAGACAAATAAATCCATCAATTTTTTATATAATCCTTAAGCAAATTTAATAATAATTTAGCTATTCAATTTTTTTTATTCAGTACCATCAACTGTATCAATTTCAATCACCTCCCTTCTCGTAAAAAAGGTACCACATATGTCAAATTAGAAATTAGGTATATATAGGACAAATCATGTGTTTGCAGATACTGCATTGCTACACAAGAGATACAACTATGCAACAAAGATTCAGTCTCAGATAAAATTTATATTCGAATAATAATAGCTAAAAATAAATAATTATATATTATTATTTATATTATTAGTATCTAGTATATTATTATTATTATTATTAGATATTATTATTATATTCTTTATAATTATTATTATTATTATATATTATTATTATATTATATTATTATTATTATATATATTATATATATTATTAATCTATTATTATTATATTATATTATTATTTATTATTATACTATATTTATATACTATTATATTATTATTTATATATTATTATTATTAATTATATAAGAATATTATTATTAGGATTATTTATTCTTTATTATTATATTATATAATTAAATTATTATTATTATATTTATTATATTATTATGATTTTATTAATTTTATATTTTATTATATATATTATATTATTATTATATTATTAGTATTATTAATATTATATTATATATTATTAATTATATTATTATTATATATTATTATTAATATTATATATTTTATTTATTCATTTGTTTATTATCGCTGTGGAACATCCATGGACCCGGGTTAGGTTTATCGTACATCCCTAAAAATGTTATTAAACCACGTATTCAACTATCCACGTCAATACAGCTAGTTGACACATTCACGCGTCAAAAATAAAAACAAACTTTGACTTCAAACTCCGTCATATATTATAATAAAATATTATTATATATATAAATATAATATTATATATAATTATAATATATATATATATATATATATAATATATATATATTATAATAGTATACTACTATATATATATATATATATATATATTATATAAAATATAATATATATTAATAATATATAATATATATATATATAATATATATAATATATATTATAGTATATATATATATAAATATATATTATATATATATAATATAGATATATAATATATATAATATAATATAATATATATATATATAGAATAATATATATAATGTTAGAAAAAATCTACCATTTTTTTTTTTTGTTTTCTTCTTGAGCACTTGATAAAAGTTGGAATATGTAATAGAATATTTATTTTAGAATTAAAAAAGATTTATGGAGACTACATTAAAAAAGTTGTTGTCAAAGGAATATTTTATTAAATCTAGAAACTTTTTTACAAAAACATCAGGAAAGATGATTTTGGAAATTTATATAACTAATTTAATGATTTGACGAAAGTATTATTAAATCTTTGTATCCCATCAAAAAAAAAACTATATAGTTTATTATTAAATTTGTTTTGAATGTTTTTTTCATGTTTTTATTGAATGTTTTTTTTTCATTTTATTTTAGTCGCAATAATTTCTTCATTCATTCCGAATTATATGACTATATTAAAGGATTTTAAATTCCTAAACCTTTGCTTAGTTTTTTAAAGAGACCTTTGCTTCTTTTCTCCAACCATTTAATTTTTTTTGTTATAAACTTAAAAACTATTATATTATTTTACAAGTATTTATATTTTATAATCCAATATAAAACGTTTTTTTAAATCAAACTGTTACATTATCTGCCTAATTCATTTTAAGTGACTTATTGTATTACAGGAAATTGCTTGCCGTCTTTATCCTAGTCTCTTGTAATTCAGCTTCGTCATAATGAAATTCCCTTATTTATCTCTCCATGAATTTTATTCATGATTATGTTACATAGCCTCTCTAAGCCATGAAGTCTAGTATCCAGAGAAACATCTCTCCAAGCGACAACTGTTTTACAGTTCAATATTCGCTTGAAGAAAGATGCTTTATTCTTACTGACCCGTTCAACGGTGCTCCTTGGCGCGAGAAAAGCTTTTTAACATTCTTTGAATTGCCGCGTTTCATAGTCTGTTGCCTTGCACTCGGAGATACTGTTTACAAGGATCCCTTACTACTCGTTGTATTTTAAAAATAGATGTTAACACCGTTTAACGGTTAGCTCCTTGCGCTGAAGAAGGCTGTTTTTACCAGTTCTTTGAATTGCCGACTGTTCATAGTCTGTGCCTTTGCATCGGAGATACTGTTTTACATCCTACTATTGTCGTGTTTTACAAATTAGAGTTACACCGTTTTACCGCGCAACTTGTGCATAAGAACTGTTGTACAGCTTCTTGAATTTGACCTTTTTAGTAGTCGGCTTGCTATTCATGTTAAGGGTAAGCCTTGCAATTTGTGTAAATTGCTTTGCAAACCCGAAATAGACCTGCAACAGGCGAAGTTCTAACGTGTTTCGATTTTTTTTTTTTTGTTTTTTGCGCGTTTACAGATATAATTGTCTCATATGTATTAACGAATTTAATCACACATTCTCTGAAGAAAACGAATCTCAAGCCAAGCCAGTATTTATTTATTTGTGTACTCTTTTATATACTTTTATTTTTTATGTTTAATAATTGCAATTAGTATTTTGTTGTTATTATTCTGCCACGTCCTTCGCTACCAAGCTTATAAACCAGTCAAGAGTTATAAATAAATTAGAGCAGTCGGCCAGCGTCCCGCATTAGCTACATCTCTATCAAAAAACTGCGCATACTACGTAAAAATGATAAGTTTGAATCACACCATTTAATCCGGAAAAGAAAAAAATATATTTATTAATTGTTAATAAAATTAATTAAAATTGTTAATATATTAATTAAATAATACGGCTGAATAACATCTTATGCTTGGCATTTGGCACTTCTTCTGGCAGCGACTCCTCTACTCCTGCTGCTGCGAGACAGCGAGAAACAAAAATAATTTTAGTGTAATGAAAGACAAACATTATCAGGTTTTGATAATATAATATAATATATATATATATAAAAATATATATATTATATATATATATATATATATATTATTATATATATATATATAATATATATATATAATATATATATATAATAATACCACGACATATACAACACTTTAGTACTATGTTAGTAGCTAGTACTTAGTAGGTTAGTAGGTTCTTAGTTAGGTCAGGAGGTTAGGTTAACATCTTTCTCTTAAATTGTTGTAGCCTTTCCTCTCATCTGTTATAATTTTGTTTGCTGTATGTCTCTATTACTTTCATTACCATTTAAACTAATCCTGCTCATTACTGTACTAAAAAAAACATTACTTATCTCGTTCTAACCCGCCTACATGGACCATCGACCTTTCAACAGTCGTCATCTTTAAATTTCGCACAAAAACTGCACTCAATTTAAAACTTATGTACACTATATCATATTATTATCATACTTTTTTATCGCTCTTCATTTTATTTCTTCTCCATTTTCCTGCAAAAATGTTCGCGATTTCAAAAATGTAATAAGTTTTTATGTAGTATCGCAGTTTTAGATACAGGTGTCAGCTATACGGGACGCTCCCGTAAAACATTTTTACAAATATATATAATAGATATATATATAAGCTTGCTTATAAATATAATAATTTACAAACTAATATTACTAATTCCACATAATATAAATGTTATATACTATTTTTATATTAATTTTATTATTTTATTATTATTATTTTGATATAGATATATATATAATTGTTTAATTAAATATTTATATTTATTTGGAGGAAATTGGAGATTGCTTTGATTTAGAGAAAAATGTGATAATCGCAAAAGTGTTCAAGAGCTTGCACCCTCAAAAATATCCTCTGCTTCACTTATAGATAGTATATATATAAAATATAATAATATATATATAATATATATATATATATATATATATATATATAGTATTAGTATAACTAAGGTAGCCAACCTAATACTAGCGCCGACACAAAAAAAGATAGTACTAGCGGCTATATTATTATACTACGATATTGATAGACCCATAAGTAAAAATATTATATAATAACAACATAGTTATAGAAGTCCTCTAACAGAAATCACACTAATATAATATAGATAAGAAATAATAATATAAAGCAGAAATACTAAAGAATTAACTAGATATATATATTATATCATATAATATCACATATATAGTATAAATATATTAAAAATAATAATATAAATATATTAATTATACGTTCATAGTAGTATCAATATGTATCTGATATTGCCTTTTACCTAAGGAAAAACCACCATTATATTATATAATATATCCTTTACTAGAATCTAAAAATATAATAGTATATATATAGCGAAGTAAAGTACTTAATAATATATAATTATATAAATTATAGATGAGTAGACCTAATAGCTATAGGTTATCTATATATATATATAAACTTATAATATAATATATATAGTATCTATATATAATACCGCCGATAAGTAAGATCACCTCGCCACTGTACTCCCGTTATATATTTAAACCAAGTGTACGTATATTAATGCTAGCACCGGCTTATCTGCATAAAACAAATTTAATTTAAGAAAAACCTTCGAGTCAAAGTACGAAGATGTGATGATGAGTTATGAAAATAATTTTGAGTACAAAAAAATATCATAAATGATATAATATAAAATATTTAAAAAGAGAAAAAGTAAAAAAGAAAAAAGATAAAAAAATTGTATTTATATAAAAGATGTCACTTGCTTAAAAAGCCTTTCCTTAAATTTCCCGAGTCATTGCCGCGATTATATATATATATATATATAATAATTTCGATCTTTATTAATAATATATATAATATATATATATATAGTATAATATATATATAATATATAATATTATATAAAGATATAAATTATATATAATTATATAGAGTATAGATTATATAAGATATATCCTCTTGGTGGGGGCCAAAAGGGCTAATGACAAATCTAATGCACCAGAGGTGGTGGGGAATTCCCGAAGCAAAATATAGAAAGATAATAAATTAAGGAGTATATATAGATATATATGATAATGATAATGAATTATAAGATATATATAAGAGAGATATAAGGGTTAGGTTAGGTTAAGTTAAGGTTAGGGTACGTTAGGTTTAGGTTAGTTTATAAACTTTACGAAATAATTAAATTTTTATGATATGTTTTTTCAGGTATAGCTGCGAATGTATTCTTGATGCTGAGGAAGGTATTGCTTGTATTATAAATATTGGAAGTCTTAAATGGTACAATTTTACCCATTATACCGTCAATCAATCCAAAAATTTCGTTTGAAAAAAAGTATATAATGAGTTATTAATGTTAAATATTAGTATATATATGTATAGGTAATAATATTCTCATATTATATATATTAATATATATATATATATTATATATTATATATATATATATATATATATATATTATCTGATATAACTTTTTTAAAGATAAAAATGTATATAATAATTTATTTACTTATTAGAAAAATATAGTCTAGATTATATATAATTATATTATTTATATATATAAGATAAATTTATATATATTATATGTTATTATATATCATATAGATATAAGTTTGTAATTATTGATTATCTAAAGTAATAAATTTAAAACTAACCCCATTTGTTTGTGTGAGTATGTAGTGCATGTTGAGTAAGGGTGTGTGTGTGTGTGTGTAGTGTGATGTTAGTGATGGATTAGTAATATATGGTTATGTGTATGTGTGAAGCTTAAATTTTTTTTCAAGTTTTAGTTAATTTGTTTGTTTCTTTTGATAAGAAAACTTTAACATTTGAACAAGAAACAAACGAGTAATTAAATGAATTATTCGTATTTCCTCTTTTTATCGATTTATAAGTTTTTTGTTTTCACAAATTTAAACGATATATCGATCGAACGCATTCCAAACTCTACCTAAGATCCCATATATATATAATAGTATCTATATATAATATATATATTATATATATAATATATTATATATATATTAATATTATATATATTTGTCCAGAGGGTAATCATTACTATTAAGTGGAAGTATGGCTCACCAGGTAACTTTATTTTAGATAACTTAGAGATTCGATTCTTTATCAACATTAAGTGATATTAGGATTACAATATGATTGCTTTATTTTATGCTATTAAACTGATCATTAAACCTCTAATTAAATGCCAATTAATATCATCAAATAATAACGATTATTATAATGTCAAAATAATTAAACAAAAACACGGTAATAATATAATAATACGTATGAGTGAAATATATACGCCTTATTTTCATTCTAAGTATAAAAGTGATTGATACTGTTCGTGCATCAAATCGATAATATCTGGTAGAGATATTGTGTGTTGTTGTAAAATATAATATTAAGTGTTATATAATTAAAATTTAAATTTATAAATAATAATGTTAAGAAATATTATTATAATAATAAATATAATAATTTTATATTTATAGAAACAATACTTATTAATATATATAATTATAATAATAAAAAATCATATATATGAAAATTAATAAAATACTATAATAATAATATTAGAAATATATGAAAGAAAATAAAAATTAAATTGAAAATCTCATATAGTTGTAACCATCAAATACAATTTTATTACATAATTAAAGAAATAATGTAAAATATCAATAACTAGCACTATAATGTGAATCATTTTTAGTATTATATAAAATATATTATAAACTATATATAGTGGAGTTATACTATATATATATATATAATTTAATATAATATATATATTATATATATATATATATATATATTACGATTTATTTTAAGTATATATTATATTATTATTATATTAATAGATTATATCTATATGATATGATATATTATATATATTAGTAGTAATATAGTATTAGATCTCATATTATATTAAAGAGATTATATATATATACGTATATATATATAGTTAGTATTAGTATATTAATTATAGATAGAGAACGAGAGTAAGAGTAGAGGTGAATGAGAAGTCATCCAGTACTAGGTGTTGTAGGTAAATAAATGTATTATATAGAAGTGACACCTGCTTATAATTATATATTATATATATATATTAAGTATAGATTATCAATAATAAGATGTTTACCATAGGATTCCTTAGAAACAGTGAAGCTATAAAGGAAGATATTAAAGAACTTTAAATGAAGCTACTTGTTTTTATCTAGGCGGAGATGCGTTTCTTTCCTTACGTATTCTTTTCTCAGAGTGATATTAACTTTTGATCCCTCATTTAGTTTTAGCCTTTTAAGCTAAGTCTGCTTTTGCTTCCCATAGTCAATGTATCAAATAATAATTAAAAAATATATTTTTTATCCATTTATCTCCTTTTGTCTTTGAGTTTTGCTTTTTGCTTTTTTAAACCTTTTTTTAAAAAGAATTGTTTACATTTTATTGAGCGTTGGCTTTTGAAGTTAATTGAGCGGTTAATTGGTTTTGGCTTTTATTATGAGTTTAGTTAAATCGGCCGTTATTTTCATAATATATATATTTATATATACTACTAATAATATATATATATATTATATATATATAATGTAAAAGGTTTCATTACATATTATATATATAATATACTAATAACGTATTTTATATTAAAATAATATTAATATTTATATATATATCATACTAAATTAGTAATATATTATTATAATTATACTATTGATCTAAAGTATAATATGTTCATACTACTATATTGGCTCGATGTGCGTTAATGGGCTATGCTGTTTTGGCTCGACCCTTATATTGATTCATCCTGGGGACTTGTACCCCTCAACTGATTTCTAGCAACTCATTATATTATATTATATCACTATATAATAATATATAGTATATATATATACGATATTAATTTATACTATATTATACAAAATATAATATATATATTATATTATACATATATATATATATATAGATTAATAACTTAGTATATAATATATAATATATTATAGGATATATAGGAGCTCTATTAATGATTATATAGTACTATAGATATATATATGCTAGTCACGTGCTCTATGAGTAGATTAAGGAGCTTTTTTTCGCCTATTTCAAGAAACGCGCCATGTTGTCTTCATCGGATGGGTGGTTCGGGATTTCCTCGTAAGATGGAGAATGAGTATATATTAATTAGGATATTTGATAATAACTATGAGACTATAATATATTATATATATTAATAAGTTATAGTTATTATATATATACTATTATATATACTTATTAATAGACTATATATTATTAGTAATATATATTATATATTTATATAATATATATATATATATAATTAATAATATATATATTATATAATATATATATATAATATAGTTATATTATATATAATATATATGGGTGTGTGTGTGGTGTACCGAGTGGTTTTGGTCTTTTATAATATTGATTAGGGCCACGGGTTATTGGTAGTTTGTTATTTTTACACACCAAACACACAACATACGAACACACGCATACTCACACACCATACGCAATACTACACACACACACACACACAACCACACACATTATATATATAATATATAAATATACTGATATAATATTATATTAATATCAATAATAAAATAGGATAATAATAGATATATATATATAGTAACTAGTAGCCTATATATATTATATATATATAAATAATATATAATATATAGTATATATACATATATATATATATAATATATATATATATATTATATGACCTTTATTATCTTTTATGGAATATTATATAAAACCCATAAAATATATATAATAAATATAGTATATTATAGTCACCTATATATATACCCCCTAGGGGTAGAGAACATTGTCTGCGCTCCCCACTTCCCTTGACGCCACGAACCGGCCGTTACTATAGATAAAGTATGAAATATATATATTATATATATATTATATATTTACTTAATAGATACTATACATTAATCATATACTATAATGATACCAAGTAATATAATTATTATATAATATATTAATTATTATAATATATATATAGATATATAGATATATATACTATATATACCCAACTTAAAGTAGTCTTAAATATACTTACTAATCAATAGAAGTGATAATCGATGAATGAAGTAAATAACCTGACTAGGTACAGAGATTTAGCTGCAGAGGAATAATTATAATTAGATTAATTTATTTTTTAAAAAATAGGGGAGATTACTCTTTCGCACTATATATTAAGTTATTGCATATCAGAATATCACTATATTGATATATCATAGGATTATATATTATATTGATTATATATATATATATATACCAACTAGTATAGTCATAATGGGTAAAGGAATACGTAATTATTGCTACTTAGAATACCCTTATATGCACTATATATATGGTACAGACGCACGTAATTGGCCTCCTCACACTATATATATATAATCAGCTCTCTACGGCTATCCACTGGAACTACCACCACAAGGAATGAGTATATATAGGAACCATATACCTATATATTATTAAGAAAGAAACATATGTATGTTGCGAAGGATAGAAGGACAAATACCGTGCTTTACCACTGGACCATCCTACCAACCCATAAAAGTTTCTGATTATCAAGAATTAGGTATCAAAAGCAACAGAGCTCCATCAAAGCGACATCACCAGGTTCTGCCTGTCCTATTCCTGCTTCTTTTAGATTTTGAGAGGGTAGAGATTGGCATATTTAATATATATACATTTAAAGATATATATATATTTATACACAAGCTATTATAAGTAGTTTGATTATGAGGTAATAATTTAAAGATAAGTAAACATATATTAGGTGAAAGGTATAAAGAATAATTATTGCCTTTCTCTTGTGGATTGATAACTCACTCCGTATGTGGCAAATATCTATAAAAAAAATAAAGAATGAGGTAGATATATATAGACAGTGGACTAGGAACACCTGGTAGCATGTTCGCCTTGAAGTGAGCTCGGTGCTTAAGTTCTGTTCTATTGATGATTATTCACCAACTTTAATAGTAGATAGAGATTTGGGGAGTATATTATAGCGTATGTGTACCATAAGTTAGGTTTAATATAAGTGCACTGAGTGGGGTGTTAATTTATGTACTACCTCATTACGCAACATGCTAGTAGTGAGATATTCATCTTAGAGAACTGGTAATTTATCTATGTACCGTACCCAATATAGTAGTTCTTCTAATTTGACAATTCCTTATTTATATTCAAAGTATGCAAGATCGCAGCCAATATACTATATATTATATAAATATATATTATATAATATATATATATATATATATATACTATATATATATATATATTATATAATTATATACTATAGGAATATATATATATATATTATATACAATATATATAGATTATTATAATATATAATATATATATAGATTATATATATATATATAAAAAATATATTAAATATATATATATATAATATATAGATATATATATAATATATATATATATAAATTATAAATATTTTTATATATTATAATATATAATCATAATTATTTCCTTAAAAATTTGGATATTAAAATATAAAATTAATAGGATTAACTTGCTATATAATAATTTTAGAAGAGGAAATTTCCTACTCTAGTGGAGTCTTATGTATATTCTCGTGAATCTCAGCAATTATTTTCTATATTAAAAAGCAAATGATGTAAAGAACGATTTCTGAGGTTTTTTACATATATCTTGTCCTTCAGATTAATTTTTATGATTGTTCACCTTCAATCACTCTTTCTTTTTTATAATATACAAACGCTGAATATCTAATTTGCTATAAATAAACATGTAAGGTAATAATGTTACTATATAAAGTATATATTATATATATATATATTTTATTGACATGGTTGACACTTTTTGGAAATCAGGGGAGCATGCCCCCTCATTACACCTATGAATATTGAGTTTTAAAGTTTAATTTTACCGAATTGTATTTATAGTAAGATATAACTTAGTATTATAATAGAGATTTAATATAGATAAATAATTATACGATTATTATATATCTTCTAGAAATATCGATATATTAGGATTATAATTATAGATATATATTAATAGAGTATAATATATAGTATATTTATAGATTATGATACATTATAAAGATTGTAAATATTTATATGGCTAGTTTAAAAATTTGGTCAATAAAAATATATTTTGGGATGGTTAAATTGGAACAAATCTATAACATCTCTCTCTTTTTTTTTTAAAAAGATGTATTTTTTTCGCACATTCTGCCTCACTAGCTGAAATAAAATATTCTAGGAGGATTGGTCATGAACGATTTATATTCTTGAGAATATAAAAAATTTAATTTAATTCAATTTAATATTATATTAAATATCATATTATATATATATATATCACTATATATTATAGAGATTAAAGCTATTATTATATATATATATATTATATATACTATTAAATTATATACTCAACTACGAATATTATATATATATATATATGTAATATATATATATTTATGATAAGTATATAGTATATATATGTATATATATATATATATTATATTAATAATATTTCACTTCAGTTGGTAGAATCTATATATCGCTGGCCAGAAAACGCAATATAACCAAAAGATGCTACATATATTTCATTACATATAAGATTATATATATATTGAATTATATTAATATATATAATATAATATATATATAGATATAATTATATATAATATGATCTTCCTCGCTTCTTTGTTCCCCGCTTTCAATTTTCCATCAACAAATTTTGTTTATATAATAAAAAAAATACATATATTAACATATAATAATATATTATACATATTAATATTTATATACATATAATATATTAATATATATATATAATATATTAATATAATTATATAGATATTATTAACTATATTTAAAGTATAGCTGATATGTTGAATTCAGTGATATAGTATATGTTAGTGTATGAGGTTGTGAGTATGTGTTGAGTTGAGGTGTGTAGTTTGTGTAAAGGGTAGAGATGATTAGGGGTATAATGTATCTCTTCTTATAGTAAATAATATAAGTGTGTAAATAAATTAATAATATACTGCGTAAATAGTAAAGAATCTCATATTATACAATTGAGAAAAAAAAGCAAAAATTAAATCTTTTATTTAAGCTTGATAAGTAGTGACTCTGTCAATTTCCCATCAAAATGAATAAATATCTCTTTCTTTCATTTCATATATTAAGATAAAATCCCTAAAAATTATAGTCACTATTTATAAACTGGATTTACGTGAAAAGAGCTCTATTTAAGTGATCTGTTCTATTATAGCAGTAATAGTCTTCTTAAAATAAAATATTAATATTCAATAGAAATTAAATAATATTTATAATGATTTATTGATAGATGTTTTGTTAATAAATAATATAGTCAATTACTTCGGTATAATTTAAATTCTTAACTATTTATTTATTCGCTTAAGTGGAAGATTTGTTTATAGTAGTTAGAGAGAGAGAAAGATGTAGAACAAATTTACCTTTCATATGGTGATAATGAAGATGAGAGAAGAGAGAGAGAGAGAAGAGCAGAGAGAGAGATAAGAGTAAAATATAGATAGAGAGAAGGATATAGTATAGTATGAGATATATAGATAGACGAGAGATAAGAGAGGAGATGATATATATAGGAGAGATAGTAGTATGATGGTAT
>JABUQX010049165.1:20000-27720 GCA_015478945.1 Trachelipus rathkii | reverse complement strand
CCACACACACCACAACACGAGAGAGAACTGACTATAGGCAGGCCCACAGAATATCTTATTATACTTCTACGGTACTGACACTATTCACAACCGTTCAATAACTGATCTAAATATATCCGAACATAATCAATACCACCTCACCGAGACTGCAAATTGTCCTGAAAATTTCATGCAAAGCAACACGGATCCGTATCAGCCAGACAGACACATAATAACAAAGTCCATGCGCACTTTCCATATAACAAAACCCATCTACACACTATTTTATTCTCGGATCATTTAAACGCCTTTCTTCACATTACGATAACTCCTCACGTCCTCCATTAACTGTTCAAAACACCCCTTTTACACATGTCGTGCCAAACCCCACTAACCAATCCTCTCAAACTTTCTCCGAATCTCTACACAAACCAAATTATCAACGTACAAGTAACAAGCCACTTCACTCTTCTCCATTTTTAAATCGAATATAACTTCCCCCGGCCACCAGACCATCTAATTCTTTCATCAACCACCATCCATATAAACAAACTAAATATTCAAGGAGGCAAAACACACTCCTGCCTCACATCCACTATTAATATTAAATCCATTCACCTTCCAGCATGTGCGTTAATTCCTTCGCAAGGCCTTCATATACTTACTTTAATTTCATTTCTCAAAAGCATCATCTCAGCACCAGATATCACTACGCACCTGCCACGGAGCTTTTACTTATTTATGCATGAACTATATCTGTTACAAGTCTTAACCTAAATACAATATAGTTATTTTCTATCCTCTAATCTTTTTCAATACATTTGTTTCAATGGTGAAAGATTTGATCTACACATTGCTTACCACTTCTCACTTATTGGTTTTCTTCAATCAGTGCCCTGTTCAGTCACTCGGAAGACAACTCTTTAACCAAAATACCAGCATTTAACCTCACGTACAACACCACTAAACTAATTCTAGCCCTATATTCTTACAGTTCCCCTTGACTGTGCTTATAATACTAACAAGGGGCAGTACTTATTCTATATCACTCTAATCCTTCGGATATACCCTATTTGATCTTTTGCCTCTATCACTTCCATATTCTGTCTATCACTATTTCTCCTCCTGATTTACCACTGCTGATTTATCTGCTGATTTACCGTGCTGATTTTGTAGTGGATGCGTTATTACCTGCTGATATTACCTAGCTGATCTTACCATTCTTCAAATTTCTCAACATACTACCCTATTAACCGTGCTCATCCCCAGAAAATAGCTTTTTTCTTGCACCGAGAGCGCATTCACTATCACCTCTTAATCTCTGCGCCAAAATGTTATGCAGACTTTCGAAGTGTTTCCTCCACACTTTCCTCACTAAATTTTGTCAGTCACGAAGTATCCAACCTTATTCAGATATTTCAAGTGAAAGAATTTCACCTTGCTTTTCTTTCTTAACATTACGTGCTTCCTTCACAGACGTAGCTTCTATTCCCTTGTAATCCGCGCCGATTATCATTGTCTTCTTCCTAATTTTTTCAGGTAATCCTCTTTGTTTTTCAAACAGTTGTTTGAAAAGTGTCGTTTTCCTCCTTATCTATTTTCGCTCTCTTTTCTCGAGACACTCGACGCAGCGAAGCTTCTATAAAAAAGCAATTTGCGCATCTTCTGTTATTTTTACCGCTTGCATCACTTTTTCATTCCAGCCATTCACTATTGACATTCTTACTTCCTACTGTTGCACAGTCAAATAATTCGTGGTTGCAACTACTAAGAAAGGTCTTCCTTAATTTGCGTCCGACATGTTTTGTTCAGTTTTTCATTTGGTTTATAACATTTTACTGTTTTATTTAGAAAGTGCTCTTACCAATTTACTTTTTTCTTATAATGCTTGTTCTTCTCATTCTCACTTTGATCTCTCCCCACATCGCCTTATTCTATTTCCTTCTACCATACAAAGCCCCCACTAACATTACGTTATATATAAACAACATTAATTATCATTCCAACCCCCTCGACTGTGAATTTATCATTCCATTCATATCTTTCAAGATATTTCATTCCTTCCTCAGCACAAAATCAATTCATTACTTTTCCTTTCGAGTAACAGACAACTTTGAAGCATCACATACCCCTCTCCTCACACGAAATCAATCATCTTCATTCCAGACATATTCTCATTTTCTCCCGCAACCTCAAAAGTATACACCTGGTATAAAGTACCAAATAGAGATCATCCATTTTCTATCACTTACCGAGAGTCATGTCAAGTTGCCCAACACAATCAAGTATCTGAAGCCCCTACCCATCCAGTCCAAACCATCATGTCAGATTTATCAGCAGAAAGTCGTACTTTCCACAGATGGAGCCATCATGCTACAGACAACAATACTTGATGCTTCTCAGAGACGCATTTAAGTATTCTAGTAAAACATCAAACATAATGCCCACATAGAACCTGTGGCCGCAAGTTACTCAATCAGAATCCGGAAAATCCTTGCTCTCCACTGGGCATTCTTCCCATCTAATCACAGCAGCACACACACATTTCACCTCACACCACTCGTCTCTTACGGCTGTCCCTTCATCTTTGTTTTCAGTGTACAGCAAGCAAATAAATTTATCACATTATCAATACAAACCATCACCTCTCTTTCTGCTCTCCCTTACCATTTATTCTTCTAGAGCATTAACATGTCCCCATACGATTCATTCAATTTTGTCGAAAGATTACAGGGCGCTTACGGAATCACGACCACGCGAAAGAAAAGTGTACGCGGGTCTCCAAACCTCATACTACCACAGTCGTTTTGTCGCCTTTTACGGCACTGCAGAACGTACCTGTGGGAATTATTTTTCTCCACCCACATACATATATATATAGTATTCATATATATATATATATATATTCTCTATAATATATATATAATATATATATAATATATATATATATATAAGGTAAAGAAACATTTTTTGGATCAGCTCATGTCATTACAAGCGAAAGATGCTAAATAACATAAATGCTTTGACTTGAGAGAGAGAGAGAGAGAGAGAAGAGAGAGAGAGAGAGAAGAGAGAGAGAGAGAGAGAGAGAGAGAGAGAAATCTATATTTTCAAGTTTGAAATTAAAATTCTACAATTTTCCCTTGTATCGCTCTCTTATATAATATATATAAATATAATATTATAATATATATATATATATATATATATATATATATATATATATATATATATATTATATATATATATATATATATATATAGTACACTAAGATTTGCTTTGTTTTGGTTAACTGAATGATTTAAGCAAATAAAATTTAAATCATTTCAAACTAATTATTTAATTACAACACTACAAATATACAATATTTCAAGTTTATTCAAAATTTTCAAATGAATTTTAATTTATTCTCTATTTAAATTTTTGAAAAAAAAAAAAACGATAATTTTATGAATAACTTTCGTCGTATCTTATTAAACCTGTTACATTATCTTCATTAATCGTATGTGATTAAATATTTTACATTATCCTTACTGATCGAATGTACCAAATCTGTTACATTATCCTTATTGATCGTATGTGATCAAACCTGTTACATTATCCTTATTGATCGTATGTGATCAAACTTATTATATTATCTTTATTTATCTTATGTGATAAAACCTGTTATATTGTCCTTATTGTTCGTATGTAATCAAACTTATTACATTATTATTATTGATCGTATGTAATCAAACCTTTAATATTATCCTTATTGGATCATATGTGATCAAACCTGTTACATTATTCCCTTATTGATCGTATGTGATCAAACCTATTACATTATCATTATTGATCGTATGTAATCAAACCTGTTACATTATCTTCATTAATCGTATGTGATCAAACCTGTTACGCTATCTTTATTGATCGTATATAATCAAACCTGTTACATTTTCCTAACTAATCTTGTGGTCAAACATGGTAAATTGTCTTCATTGATTATGTTAAAAAATGGTTTCAATATATTTATTGATCATATGTTATTAAACCTGTTAAATTACTTCATTTAAATGTAATTATAAAAATTTTTTTCAGTGCATGAATGTGGTTGAACTTGTAACATTATCTTCATTTATCGTATGGCATTATACTGGTTGCATTATTTGCATTCAATATATGTGTTACATTATCTTCATTGATCGTATGTGATTAAACCTAAATTACTTTCACTAATCGCATGTGATTAAGCCTATTTTATTATTTTCATTGAATTTATGTGGTTAAACCTGTAACATTATCTTCGTTGAATGTATGTGGTTAAACCTGTTACATTATCTTTAGTGTTTGTATGTGATTAAACCTGTTAAATTATCTACATTAGATGCATGTGATTAAACCTGTTACATTATCTTCATTGATTGTATTTGATTAAACCTATTACGCTATCTTCATTGAATGTACGTGGTTAAACCTGGTTCATTATCTTCATTGTTCGTATGTGATTAAACCTGTTACATTATCTTTATTGAATGTTTGTGGTTAAAGCTGTTCCATTATAAGCAATGCTCATATGTGATTGAACCTGTTAAATTACTTTCACTGATCGTGTGATTAAACATGCTACATTATTTTTATTGAATATGTTGCTAAACCTGTCAAATTGTCTTCATTGATCATATTTGGTTAAACCTGTTACATTATCTTCATTGATCGTATGTGATTAAACCTGTTAAATAACTTTCACTATCGTATGTGATTAAACCTATTGCTTTATCTTCTTTGACTGTATATGATTAATCTCTTATATTATCTACATTGATCGCGTGTAATAATCGCCTACTACATTATCTCCATTGACAATATGTGATTCAACCTATTACATTATCCTTATTAATCATATGTGATTAAACCTGTTTCATTATCGTATCTTCATTGATCGTATGCTATTTAATTAACCCGTTACATAATTATCTTCATTGATCGTATGTGATTAAACTTGTCATATTATTTATCTATACGCTCACTATTATTTGACTTTCACACACACACACACACACTTGTATATATATATATATATATATATATATATATATATATATATATATATATATTTATATTAATTTTTTTATTTCTATTATATAGGTATATATATATATATAAGTATATATTTATAGTATTATATATATATATATATAATATATATATATATTATATATATATTATATCTATATATTAGTTATATATATATATATATAATATATATAGTATATATTTCTGTATATATATATGATATAATAATATACAAGTGTGGTGTGTGTGAAAAGTCCAAATAATATGATCATTATATTAATATATATATATGTGTATATATATATATATATAGGTTATATATATATATAATTATATATATATATATATATATATAATATAGTGTGATATATATAATATATATTATATATATAATATATATACTTCTCAGGCTTCTATTAACAAAATAACCTCAAATTTAATTTAATTGCATTCTCTGAAGCAGCCAAACGTGAAATAAAAATTTCTCTTAGTCAATACGATTGTTTAATTTGAGCTCCCCTGCCTTTCTGACGAGTTAACAATGGTAAAACCAGATGCGTCGCGACGGAACACTATGAAGGCTTGCCGAAACTTAACAGCAAGCAAATACTTTGGCGAAAGGAAAACGCATTTTCGCAGTCTTAATTTAATTTTCGTTCATTTTTCGTTATTCTTAATTTGTAAATAAAATAATAAAAAAAAAAAAAAAGTGACAAAGAATTCAGATTTCTTTTTTTTTTCTTCTGTTATTCTGTCAGGATTGCCATATTGGCTATTTCATGGCCAAATTTTCACAAATGTTAAGCAATAAAATTATAAGACAGTCAATTAAGTGTCTAAATTTAACATAAAAATAGGATATTGAATAAACAAAAATGAATGGCGAAAATTTTAATTAAATTTTGGAATTAGGGAGAGGGGAAAAAGAGGAATAATACAACAAAATCGAAAAATAAGGAATTTGACAAGCTTTCGGAAGGACTTGGTGTCTGTGTAGATGTGCGTGAGCTTTCAAGTAGGGATGCTTTTTGTAAGCTTTGTCGCTGTCAATATATATATATATATATATATATATATATATATATAAATATATATGATATATATATAATATATATAATATATATATATATATATATATAATATATATATAGATTATATTTTATCAGTGATATATTTATATATATATATATATATATATATATATATATATATATATATATATATATATATATATATATATATATATATATATATATATTATATATATATATATATATATATATATATATATATGGCAACTTGTGCTTAGGGATAGATGTTATTAAAACTTTTTGCATGCTCAAACATTTCGTCAGAAATCGCTCCCTGATAATATATATTATATATATATATATTATATATATTATATATATATATATAATATATAATATATATATATATATATATATATATATATATTATATGGTGGTTCATGACGTGGTTGCATGAAAAAATTACTAACTTTTTTACTATTGATCCTATCAGTGCGAAAGTTTCAGAGCATGTATAATTGTGGATTTATTTTTGTTTTATATTCCAAGTGTAAGCTGCAATGGCCCAGTCAAAATATTGTAAATTTGTTATAATATAAGGAGAAACAACAACCAATGAGAATTCATTTTTTAAAACTTATTTTTTAAAATCTAAGTTGTCATTGGTCGTTGAGTCAAAGCTTTATGAATAATAATAATAATATTATTATTATTATTATTATTATTATTATTATTATTATTATTTGTTTAATATTTTTTTTTTAAAACGATTTGTAAGGCTACTGCGTATTACTTTATATATATATAAATAATTTTATATATATATATATATAAATAAATATTTTATTTGAATAAATGCATTTTTTGTTATGGTGTGGTAGTTCATAATCTCAATTTATGTTAGCTTTTTTGTCCTGATTGGAACGAAGGATTGTAATTTCTCAAGAAAATACTATGATATTGTAAGGAATGCCAACTCCGCCTTTCCTTGTGATGGCTTGTATATATTTGTTTCTCTAAATTAATTAATAAATGTATACATTATTTGACTTACTGATTTAAAATGCTGTGATTCGATAAGAGGCGTAAACTGTATTACCGAGATTCGTATAAATAGTAAAAACAAGAATATTTTGTATCTTTTTGCTTTCATTGTTATTACCCCAAGGTGTATACAGTTGGTAGTTGTGAATGTCGCTATATCTCGATCAATTTTTATTATGTGTTAAAGTATATAATTTGTAGCCAAATAGTGCTTTGTTCTGTGATTTATTATAAAGGTGTATGTAATATTTATTTTAAATTAAATATGGGTGTGATTTTAATTGGGTTCTAAAGTGTAAGATATGCAGCTTTTATTTTTTGTAAAGATTAAATTTATTTAAGTTGTTGCTCGTTAAAGCATGTTTGTGATTATTATATGTTTCTCATGTGTATCAATGCATCAAAGTGTCGTCTGTAATATTTGCATTGTAAGGTGCATTGCTATTGAATCGTTGCTAGATATTACTGGCAGGTAAGCTGTATTTTATGATAATTTATTTATTTGGAGGTTCGCATTATTATACTGTGTAATAATATAAAACAATTTGTAAATTAAAATATTTATTTGTTAATCATGATGATTAACTGTACAGTCAAGATTTTATTTGCAACAA
>JABUQX010049165.1:10000-12500 GCA_015478945.1 Trachelipus rathkii | reverse complement strand
TGGGTAGTGATGTTATTACTAATTTACTTATAATTATTTATTATTATTATTATTATATTATTATTTATAGGGTTATTAGTGTGATGAGGGTAAATAGTTTTGTGTGATATTTATATGGGGGGTTATTTGTACGTTGTGAGGTGTTAATGTGTGTTTGCAGAGGCATTATTATCATTTTATTTTATTATTTTAGTATTATTATTTATTATTATTGATTATTTATTATATATTATTATTATTTATTGAGTATTGATTAGTGGGTATATATTATTTGTTATTTGGAGTGACTGATTAGTGGGTATTATGTTATTAATATTATATTATTGTGAGTGAGGTGTAGAGATAGTAGGTTTGTATTAGTATTAGTTAGTGATTATGGTGAATTTGTGTTGATTGTTGTTTATGTTGATGTGATTTATATATTATTATTATATTATTATTATGATTAATTTTATTATTATTACATTTATATCAAAAAATTTTTTTTGGAAAATCGTCCGGAGTTTTTGTGCCAGCGGAAGTGTAGACCTATTTGAGATTGCGCGAGTCGCGAAATGCCTTTGTTTTTTTTCAATTCGTCTGTGTTGTGGTCGCTAAGCGACATTTGAAGTGGGGAAAAACTATTTTGCGTGCTTCTATATATCTCCATAGTTGCTAGAGGAGGTAATACATTCGGTTTTCTCTGTCTCGATGTCATATTAAGAGTCAACCGTATCCAATTTATTCATGGTGGTAGGTTATAGTACTCGCGGGATTACATTGTGATAAGTTTAAGTTTTAGCATGGTACATGAGCGGTTACGGTGACGACAAAAAGTTCAGAGTTCACCTGGCGTAATATCGTCCTTGTCGCTCGATGGTCCGTGTGTGATGCAGTCTGGGCTGGGTGTTCTGTCTTCACGACTCTATGTTGCAGTTATCTTGCGAGCATGACTGGCGTCCACCTCCCTGGTCCTCTCCTCTTAGACTCGTCCGAGTGGAGACTTTCCTCCCTGCTAGTCGCTGACCACACCAGAGGGTTTTCAGGAAGACCTCTCCATGTGTTGCTTGGAGAACAGGAAATGCAGTCTGTATACTCATAATACACCCGAGTGGGTTTTGTTTTAAGTTCTTTATCATGCTTGTTGATGATTGCCGTAGTTGTGTCGCTTCTGTTCCCTCATGGGAAGTTGTTCACACCTGCTTTTACTAACGCCTCCGAGGCGGCGCTAGCTTCTAGCGGTTCAATGGAGTTTTCGAACTCTGGTCCTTGATGAGCTGCCGTATCTTGTGGCCATCGGAGAGAGATGCCGGCCTTCCAGCTTCTCAATGGTGACTCCAAGGAAGGCTCGGCACAGGTAGTTGAAGCACCTCCCATCCTTGTCCAGAGCGCGCGTGAACTGTTTCATTAACCCAAGCTTGATGTGAAGCGGTGTTTTGATGTGAAGCGGTGGGAACAAAATCTTTTCCCGGTCAACAAGAGGTTCGTTTATGATGTTGCTGGCCCCAGGTACTAACTGCTCTCGCGCCGGCCACTCTTTCTTCACATAGTGCTGGGCTCTGTCTCGACTGTCCCTTACATAGAAAGCATGGGTACTTTGTGTGTTACGCCGGACTGCTGACGCAAGTAGTGAAGTTCACCATCTTAAGGTCGGACGCAGATGATTCATGGTGGTGTTCGGCTGGATTTATTGGTTTGTCGAGCAGTTATTCTTGATTTGCTGTCTTCATATTCTTCTTTGAGAGTTGTGGTGTATTGTGTTCTGATGGTAGGAATTTGATAGGCGAGTTCTCTGTTCCTGTATGGTGGTCTATACACTCTTCGTTGACGTGCTGTGCTGTAGTGTCTTATGAAGAGCCGCCTAGAGTGGTCTCGGAGTCTTATATGAGGTTAGTGCTTGCTTCGTTAGTGTTGAGCGGAGATGGAAGAGCGGGCGAAGCGTTATTATTTCTTCGTATTTGTCCACTTGAGTGTGGCTTGGCGGCTCTTTTGTCTATGAAGTAGCCATGTAGTCCTGATGATGCCTTCTACGAAAAGAACGTGATACGCGCGTCCTCACCTGAGTAGATTTTTCTCTTTGAGTCTGGAGGCCAACAGCTCGGCGGAAGTCTTCGACAAGCTGAGCTCCCGAACCAGATCATTAAGCTCACATTGTGAAAAGGGCTGCGGACCATCTTGTGTTTCATACTCCTCATCTATCTGTATCTCCTCCCTCATATGCAGTGGTGGCCTCGTCGTCGCTGTCAGGAAGCTCTCTGCACGCTGGTACAGAAGGAAGTTCTTCGCAGTGAGCAACTGGACGGCGGGCAGATGGAAGGTCGGGGTACTGGAGGCTGCTCCGATTCTTCCGGTTGATGCCGAGTAGTAAATCGATGGCGCAGAAGTCACAAGTCCGATTCAATGGTCGAGGGGTGGAGGACGGGTTCCCTCCAAAGAGCGCGAGGTGTCGGAATTCCCAAACTTCAGTAAGTTTTCGCTGCCCTCGTTCCAATCGCCGGAGATATTCTCTACGCTACTCTTG
>JABUQX010049165.1:0-5000 GCA_015478945.1 Trachelipus rathkii | reverse complement strand
ACCACACGCACCACTAATCAAACTAACATACAAACTCCCAATAACTCATACTAATACAAGTAGACACAGACGAAACTACAATCAATTACACAGCACAAACTAATCACACCAGACAATTTAATAATAATAATAATAATCAATAATTAATATGGAATAAATAATAATGTAAATGTAATAAGCTTATTAATAAATAGAAAGGTCATAAAAGAATTAATTTTTACGAGACTCTAGTGGAAAAAACTGAGAATAATAATAAATCATGAATATAGATAATTATACAAATAATAAATCTTTAAATAACGTAATCTAATATTCTATCTAATCGACATATCTTATATAAATCTGATAATCTATACTATTCTCAATTAATACTTAATCTATATCTATTCCTATCACTATATACTTATATACTCTATTTCCTATACATATATCATATATTAAATATTAATCATTAATATTAATATTAATAGTTATAAATCTACTATCTTTAATTTATTTAATATTGATTTTGTTATATCCTAATCATTAAATCTATCTAGCTAAATATAATATCATTATCATCGTATCTTAATCATATCTATATATTTATATCTATACTCTAACTCTTATCACATTAAAATATATCTAATAATCCCTACCGAAAACTATACTAAATAACTAATTAATACTCGACATGTATCTATATATACGAATATAAATCTCACTCCAATCCTCCATATCACACTCTACTCTAATTGAATACTCTAATCTATACCGCACTCTCTTCATAAGATCTCTAATCTTCTATTCTATCACTAAATTCCTATTCCACTCCTATCATATTCATATTCATACTCCTCTCCTATCTACTCAATAACATTATATCACATAATATAAAAATATCATATATACCTTAATACTAATCATGAAATCATATCATTCAAATATTCCTATACTTATCATAATCTATATAAATTACCTTAATCATTATCACTATGATCTATTTTATGAGTATATCTACATATCAACTATATTAATTCTCCATTTAAATACATAGTCAAAACGTTATATATTATACTTATATATTAATATTCTAGACTCGCTCCAAGATTTCCAAATTAATACTCTCAAAATTGTTAGCATTATATATAGTACTCTACAAACTCCCATATATTTAAAAATATAACTATTTATTCTTCACCCTCATAATAAACTCAAAAAAAGATCTCACAAAAGAGATAATAAAAAATAATCTCGTTATACAACTCGTCTCAAAGATTTTGGCGCCTTCCATACGGTCCAAAAAGTGAGTTTGTCTACTCGATAATTATGTAATTTAAGCTCGCTTACGATTGATATTATTGAGGGATCACCTCATAATAAAAACATTTATAATCACACCTAGAACTCCTTTTTTTATTTTTCGCTTTCTAAATTCCGCTAAAATAGTCGAATGTAATAACAAATAACTATTCACGAAAAAGGAGTAACAACTCTGAGAAAGAGAGTTACTATAAAGTAGCTAACTTGGAAAGAAGAGAATACAATCGAAAAGAAGTAACAACTTATGAAAAAGTGTAAGTATATAACATACCTTAGATGATAATGAGTATATATAAATATAGTAACACTTTGAAAATTTGAGAGATATATTATATAAAGTAACAACGTATTAGTAAAAGAGTAGACAACTATGGAAAGAGTAGAAAAAGAGTAACAATTGGAAAGAGAGTAACAACTTTGAAAAAGAGTAACACCTTGGAAAGAGTATGGTAAAAACTTTGAAAAAGAGTAACACCTTGGAAAGAGTGTAACAACTTGAAAAGTGAGTAACAACGTTGAAAAAGAGTAACAACTTGGAAAGAGAGTAAACTACTTAGGAGAGTAACAAGTCTTTTGAAAAAAAGTATATATATATAATGATATAACAACTCCTTGGAAGTAAGTGTGACTTGTATAACATATCTATGTGAAATAAGTATATAACTATATATATATATATATATATATATATATATATAAGTATAACAACGTGTGAAACTTGAATATCTAGAAGTAATAACGTTGAGTAAGGTGAGTGAAGTAACAATTTTGAAAAGTATGATATAACATAAACTTGGATAAGATGAACTAATAACTTATTGGAAAGAATATATATACTATAAGTCATTCATTTTAATTTTGAAAAAGCATGAAGTTATATATATAATAATACTTAAATATAAAGGTATATATTATATATATATATATATATATATTTATATATATATATATAATAATTATGTGTGTGTGTGAGTGTAGTAACAGACTTAGAAAGAGTAGAAACTTGGAACGAGTAGAAGCCTCGAAAGAGTGTAACAACTTTGAAAGAGAGTAACAACTTGGAATAAAACACTTTCAATTATCAACTAAAATTTTACAATTTTTAAAGATACACCAAAGGTAGATATATAGAATATATTATATAATATATAATATATATATTAATATAAATATAATATATATATATATATAATATATATATATATATATAATATATATATATATATATAATATATATATATATATATTATTTTATATATATATATATATATATATATATATATATATATATATATATATATATATATATATATATATATATATATATATATACGTAGATATAAACTACTTGAACGTAGTTGTAAATATTTATATAAGTTACTCACCCTTGGCGTGAAATATTTTTTGGGTTAGTTACATTGAGTAACGAATGTTCGGGAGAAATAGTATGGCAACTGTTGAAAACAAAATTTTATTGGGACAAATCGATATCTTTTAGGTATTTATTTTCTATTTCTAATGGGTTCACGATGACCTCAACGTTCGATATACACATATTAACAATAAGCACACACTTTTAATTTTAATATTAAGTTAAAAACAGGGAGACTAAAATTAAGATTCTTGGGGTGGGGAAGCCATGAGCTCAGTGTTTCTTTCAGGCATACTTCCGGGGGGGCGTTGCCCCCCCGGAGAAAATCAAGCATGAATTAATTTTTGCCGTAAATTACAAAATAAAACAAATAAATATAAAAAGTATGTTTAAATAGGAAAGGTTTAAAAATACTTTTGCGAGGGTTGTATTTTTTGGTAAAGGAAGAAGTAGCTTACACTACTAAATATCAGAGTTTGATTGAAAGTATTTTGGACAAATTGAATGATGATTTTAAAACATGGAGAAAAGATCAGAGTGATAGGTCGAATTACAGCAGCAAGGACACTGCCGGTGAAATTCTGTTATGTATGGGGGAAGTTTTGAAAAATGAGTTGAAAAAAACATTGAAAAACAAGAAGTTCTCCGTTTTAGCAGATGAGAGCACTTCTTTAAGAAATGAAATGGAGCTGAGTATAATGTTTAGAGTAGTCGAGGGTAAAAATCCCGTAGAAAAGTTCTTGTCAATTGTTAAAATACCCAATGGAAAAGCAGAAACTATTGCAAATGCTATTGATAAGGAGGTGACTGATCTTGATCTAAATTATGACAACATTATTGTTTTGGATTTGATGGTGCTTCTAATATGGCTGGAAAAGTTGGAGGTGTAAGAAAAAGGCTGTCAGAAAAGGCAAACAAAGAAGTTCTCTATATACACTGTAGAGCACATATATTGTCCCTGGCAGCAACCTCCTGCAGGAATAAAAATCAGCAGGTCAAAAGTTTTTTTATATTTTAAAAGAAAGTTTACAAAAATGTTTTATGTAAGTTTCAAAAAAAAAAAAAAAGAATATTTTGCATGATATTCAATTATTAATCATGATCCAATCCTCAAGATTCCAGAAATGCTTGAAGTGAGATGGTTTATCTCATTATAAGATAGTGAATGCTGTCTTCAGGAGCTTAAAGTCAAATTTGATGGTTGTGAAGCATATCCACAAAGAAGGGACAGACCTTGCATCACTTGCAGGGCATGCTTGATGAAATTGAGAAATGAGAAGTTCCTTGTACCGTGTTATGTGAATGAAGGAACTCGTTTAGTGCACTCGCGTTATCTTTAGCAATGCTTTGCAAAAGGACTTTTAGTATGACGAAAGTCATCCCCTAATTACTGGAACAAAATTGCACCTGCATAATAAGCAAACATCAGTGTGGGACGTCAGTAGTGACTTACAAAAAAACGTTCGGTATGAAATAATGGAGAAGTTTGCCTGAAGTGCGCCTTATTGCTGATGAAGATAAGAAAAAAACATTTAAAGGATGAAGATATTACTGCGATAGTGTGATCGAAGAAATTGAAGAAAAGTTCAACGACAAATCAATTGTTATAAAATGATATTTGCTAGTCGCTTTGAGACGTTTCAATCATTAACAAATTTACCGGATATTGAAGTTAGAAAATTTTGTGACAGATTTCCGATGCTTAATTTAAAAGGGCAAGATCCAATTTTGGGCTGGGGCTGGGGCTGGTTTCCCCAATTATTCAGCCCTGACCTAAATGAGACATAAATTCGGAATTTCAGCGATTTTGACTAATAAAACCAAAATGTAGCTTTTTTTTTGCACTCTAAAACGTTGATTCGGTTTTTCTATGTCTTAGTCATTCTTTCAGGAATTTTCAATTTTCATGTTTTTTGACATTTCTTCGTAATTTCTTCCAGAATTTTTTTCTCGAAATGACTTCAAACGTGAAATATGCATAGATAGGTCCATTATCTAAAATAGTAGAGAAGTACTTTTTCGATTTTTTGAGTTTTGTGCTCCGCGTTGTCCCAATTTCCAAACCCACTTTTTTTTTTGGAATTTTGAAATGAAAAAAATTGCGATAATATTTTTTCTGTTTGGCGAAGATGATAAAATTTTCAGGGCTTAGTAATCAGGGGGCATGCACATTTTACTTAGATATTTTTGTTATACTCAACAAAGAAATTTTTAAAAATTTTTCGAAAATATTTTTTTTTAAATTTGTTTCAAGAACAAATCAAAAACTAATGCATATACAAAGAAATGCATTTAAGTAAAAATGACATATCCTCTCTTTTTTGGT
>JABUQX010049164.1:12500-28794 GCA_015478945.1 Trachelipus rathkii | reverse complement strand
TCACCGTTAGACGATACAACATTTATGAAGACAATTTAAGCTATGTGTGAAAGAAACAAAAGGTCAATAAGGCAATATATTATATAAGCGCTTGCCAAAGTAAAATCTAGTTGAATTGAACAAGAATGAGAAATCTTGGAGACAAGCTCTGGAAACATGAAGGAGCTTTCGTATTAGTAGTGGCTAATGTATGAAGTATTGTGATTGATCAAAGTTAGAAGTAAGAATCCAACAGCGTATCTGTGGCACATGAAGAAAAGTAATGCAAATAGCGACTTAAGTAAAAATAGCATATATGGTTTAGAATTCGATCTAAATGCAATGATGATAGTCTCAAAAGAAAGTACGTTGCGGAATTATTATGAAGGAGGTAAAAGGTACAGACGTTAAAAGTGGATACCGCAGGAGAAATGAGTAAATGAACACTATGGAAGAGAAGCATGAAGGACTGACAGGAAAATAGGAACGCTTTTTTTTGAAGGAAAAGCGAAAGGCGTAAGAATCGAGGGTAAGGCGATTTGCATTTTAGAAATAACACGCAATGGAGTGCTTCGTAACTTTATTAACAATAGTTGTGAGAAGAGTCTTGAGGGAAATACTTCGAAAATCTGCATAACCACTGGCAAAAATTAAGAGTGGATTATAGTGAATGTGCTGCTGAGTCCGATGGTGCAAGAGAAATAGTATTTTGTAGAGCTATCAATTATTAGAGGAGTAATGGTCATACGTAGAAAGTTGAATTGAAAATCTCGCAGGCATAAGATATCTCATCTTCCTATACGGAGAACATTGATCACGAACGGAGGCTATTGAAAGCGTCGTAATCATAACTCGCTTATGGAGATCATATTCGAGAATTGGAGAAGAGTCATCTTAATTAGTAACCCTTAACCTTTACAAGGCGTAAAGAGGCGGATAAGAAAACTTATTTACGGACCGGGGAATGTAGGTCTTAATCGAGTTGTTGAGAAGTACTATGCTTGGTATTTTTGGGTTGAAGGTATGTCGACTACTGAAAGCAACTGAATTGGTGAAAGAGACAATGCATTTAGAAAGGGTAAGGTAGTTGTGGTCAAATTTATAATTGTAGAATAAACAGAAAGACCATGTTCAAATTATCTAGTCACAAAAGGGCAAACCAGGCCCCGGAGTCTGTGTGCTCTCACTCCTCTAGACATGTGTCCAACTAATCATCCGTCCAGAGAAATTGAGGCATCACAAATTTGACAGCATCTCTGGTGAGCGTTGAGCTATCCGTTACCTGCGGCGCGGGGCGGTATCTTCGCGAGTTGTGTCCTCTCTGAGAGGTTGGCCAAGCGGTTTCGAGAAAGTTAAAGAATAAATCGCTGTGTATATTAGTATACGGATATATTAATCCATATATAATATTAGATTATTAACATATTAATACTTATTATATATAATTATTATCTACTTATTAATAATATATATTATTATATATCTATATATTATATATATATATATTTACATATATTATATAATATAATATAATATTATTAATATATTGTATATATAATATATGTATATTCTGTTATATTATATATATTTATTATAGTATATAAATTCATATATACGTAGTATAATGTTAGAACTATATAATTATTAATAATAGTTATATATGATTATAATAAGGTTCCTATTTTTATTTCCCCCTAGAATTTCTAATGAATTAGAGAGAAAAGGCAGATTAAATCGATAAGATATTGTTCAACTTACACTTATATACTTTATAGTATATTACAACGTATATATGTATATAATAATATATATTTAGTTATATTATAATATATATATCTATATTATATAGTATATATAATATTAATATAATATATATTATATAATATATATTATATAAAGTAAGCGCTATATAATATATTATACATAAGATCTATAAGGATGACTTATATATTAAGTATCACTTATATCTAGTAACAGCATATTAGATAATTATATATAATATTATATACCTATTACTAGTTATTATTATATATCATATATATAATTACTATAATACTAATCAACAAGGCGATTCGATCATTCATCCTGTCTAAATTTAATATACACTTATTTCTAACTCAGATTACATCAGCAAAGGCAAAAAAACTAAAAAAATCAAAAGAATTCGGAACTCCTTTCCGCCTCCGCAACACCCAGTCTGTCACAAGGTATTTTCTTCTTCCTGCCCACTCGGCCAGCACCGAACCTGCACGGCTTATGGGCACATTTCATATAAACATTTAATGAATTCAACCCACATCCATTCCTTTCACCCAACTACTAACCTAGTTCTATGCACAACCTTTCTCATCCACTTCCTTCCTAGTTATAAGTTAATAGTTATGTTGATGATTCTAGCCAAACACCGGCTCAGCGCTTTTATAATATCATTAGAAACTTCACCAATACAGAACAATCTGGAAAAATGGCTAATCAGAAGAGAAAAAATATGGGCTGCTTCACGCCAAAAGTCATATTCACCCTACCACTCTTGAGACAGGAGAGTATTCACACCCACCCCAGCAATATACCTAGCGAATAGTTTAACTTCCTCACAGCAAAACAACACCCACCCCATCCTATAAATTGACCTTTACGCCCACGTTACATTTACCACACCCATTAACAATATCACTTCTAATACCACACATAAATGCACTGAAAACACTAACTGGGAAAGCAAATTATATCTTCGCGAAACTCCCAAAATTATACAACAAAATCACATTCCCCCTTTTTAATTTAGCATCACCAGCTTCGGCTCCGTCAATATTACATCCAAACAATATGAAATTATAAAGACTGTTGGCAAAATAATAGGAGCTGAGATAAAACGGGCTCCTTCGCCCCCCATTACCCAATCCTGGATTAGCCCATATCCCATTCACAAACTGAAACAATATGTCTACGCCATAAAGCCATCTCGACTATGTTTAGTTGTCCATGTTGTACAGTAAATCTTTCAAAATACCCCCTGTTCAAACATTCAACAACTCTACTGTACCATAGAATGAAAAAAATTACACCAGCGTTATACTACTCTAACATTTACAACACTTTCTCCTTCCACCTTCACATACTCCATTACTAAACACATTCACAAACAGATAACCCTAAGAGCACTTCGTGTTGTTAGGTTAAAAGCAACGCATAGTTCAAAAACGTTCCACCTGAAATACCTCTACTGAAACAATCTTTACACCCTCCAACCTTAATGACTGTTCCCGTCTTCGCTCTGGGGTACCATCCCTCCTTCAAGGATTACAAATTAGATTAGAATAGAGCACCCCGTCCCCCCCACTCCATTATTGGCCAAGATTTATACAGACGAGAAACGACTGTAGACGTCTCTCCTGACTGTGCGATGACACTGACGAACATTAGAGCCATTAAATAAGCTTACATTGTTAGCTGCGATCTCTGGGTCTCCCTGCTGTTGTGCACAATATTTCGTGGGTCGTTTCTCGTAGGAGGCGACAAAGTAAAGGAATGTATAAAATATACTATATACAATATATATTATATATATAATATATATTATCAGTAATATTATATATATATTATATCATTCAGTATATATATATAGTATAGGATATATATATTGCAACATCCTTTCCGCGTTAGCAGGTGAGTTTGTTTATCTAACCTGGGGCAAGAATTAAAAACTCGACTGCGAACACTTGGGTGCAGGGTTTGTGATATTCCTGGCCTTTTAAAGTTTCCATTTCCTGTGGTCCCCTTCTACCCCTGCATAGGGGATAAAGCACGTTTAAAGGTAGCATAGTTTATTATATATTATATATAAATATATATATATATAATATATATATAATATATTATACTATATATATATAGAGTATATATATATATATAATATACTATGAATATATATATATTATATATACTATAATATATATACAGTGGGCGGGCTCGTGTAAACTTGCATGGAGGGTATAGGTGGTTATTATAGTATGTATAAGTATATATATCTACTATATAGGTCAATATAAATATATACATACGATATATATATATATATATAATATATATAATAATATACAATAATATAAATATAATAATAAATAAAACCATCTAGTAAAATAATTTGTATTATTTATGTGTAAGTGTAGCATAAATTACAACTTTTTTTTTTGTTTTAATATCTATGCTTGCATTCGAACACATTCTGCAAATAAAAAGACTTGATAACTCTCTTAATGGAAATATTATTAAAATCAAGTAATCTTTTCTAAAAATATCAATATTGATAGTATTATCCTACAAAACAATTACCTTAATTTTTTGTATATTTATGTGATTTAATTTCAATATGTATAGACTTTTGTATTGTTTTTTAGATAACATCGAGCGTGCATGCATCTCGAACCACATTCGGTACAAGCAAAGCTAAAAAATGAAAAATTATGTAGAGTGTGTCAAAGTTTTAGAATAATCAAATTACGAAAAATCGTTCATTCGCCTGCCTTATCTAGGATTGGGTCTCTTCTCTCTCTCTCTCCTCTCTCTCTCTCTCTCTTCTTCTCTCTCTTCCTCCTCTCTCTCTCTCCTCTCTCTCTCTCTCTCTCTCCTCGTCCTCTTCTCTCTCTCTCTCTTCTCTATATAATATATAATATATTATATTATATATATATATATATATATATATATATTGTTTATATTATATTTATAACTATAATATAATCATTATATATAATATATTATATATATTATAATAATATATTATAAAATAAAAATTATTTTGCATATATTTTCACTATTTATTTCTCGCACAAAAAAATAAACACAAGCGCTCACCCCCGGTAAAATGCGAAATAAACTGACTTTAAGTGCTACTGACTCCTAATACAAGTAATAAGAAGACATTACATGGACAAAATCTCAGCAACTCTGTTAAAATTGAACCTTAATGGTTGTATATGATGAAAAAGTTCCACAGTGCTATTGAAAATAATAGAAGGCCACTACTGGCAACATTTATAAAGTACTATAGAATTTGAATTCTTTATTTTCGTCAGTTGCTATATTTGTCTTATATTTAAGAACTTATAAAATTGGCTAATTTTAGGGGCCGAAAAAGTAGAGCCCAAATTTTATTATTGAGAATATCTGAAAAAAATATCGTACCGCACAATTTAGCATTTTACGTGAGTTGCTATTTTCAGTTACACATTTTTTATTACTAAATTGTTAAAAAAAAATTCAGATCACGTTGGTTTTGGATATAAATTTTATATTTCTATCAACATCCTATGCCTGCCATTTTTTAATTTGGAGGAGCTGCAGCCCAATAGCCCATAAGACGAGCCCGCACTGTATATATTATATATATATAATATTTATATATATATATTATGTATGGTATATTATATATTATTATATAAATATATTATGTAGTATAGGAATCTTAAACATAGAAAATATAAATTTGGATAAAATAATTCTTTATAATAAAGTTTAATCTAAAATATTATAGTTGTGTGTGGTGTGTGTAAAAATGACTGCTCGTCTAAACATCCCGCATTTATAATGTCTTATGAAATTTTCCTTTTTTTTTTTTTTTTTTTTTTTTTTTTTTTTTTTTTTTTTTTTAATAAAATAATTTAATTTAGTATATTTTTATTTTGGTTTATCTATAGCAAAAAAAAGACAACTATATGAGTTATCTAGCTATTAAAAAAAAATAATTTTGAAGTTTTAATTCACATTTTAAAAAAAAGATTAAAAGTAAAATTAAAAAAATAAATTAAAAAAGTAATGAATAATGTTAAAAAAAAATAAAAATTATCTATCTGACAAAAATTATGACTTTTAAGGAAGGAAAACATTTTTAAGGATCTGACATCTATAATAAAAGTAATAATAGCTATATGTATTCAGTGTGTTAAAATAATTAACTAATAATATTATAAATAAGAATAAAATAATAATAATAATAATTATTAATAATAATAAGAAAAAATAAGCTATTCGGATTTTTATTCACTCACCTCAATATAAATTAATATAATAATATTCTATATATTTTATTAGTTATATATATATATAATAATTATATATATATATATATATAGTATATATTAAATCCATTTGATTTAGATATAAAAAGATAATAAATTTCTAACAGTAGAAATTATGATACCATCAATATCGCGTATCTCAGTGGTTCGGATGCAATATTATTTTCATCTTAACCGGACAATGGGAAGAGAAGCGGTTGGACTAGATTCTGCTCCCGCAACCAGTCGAAGAGTTAATATATAATAGTATATATTATATTATATATATATATATATTAATATAGTATAAATATTATTATTATATATAAAATAGATTAATTATATACTTATATATTTATATATATTATATAATAATAATATAATATTATTACTATATTAGATTATATCAAAGGCGACTTTCAAACACTCCGTTTGCTCTTGCTTATCACGATTACAATAGATAACGATCTCTTTTTCAAACTTCTAATGTTACGATAAAATTCTCTTATTTTTGCGAAAATTCCAATAAATGAAAATATTACATAACTAAATATTTTAACTTAGCAAAATTGAAAACAAAAAAAATGTAAAGAAAATCAATATAAATAATGTTGAATCCATATTCAAGAAGTGACTTCTTGGTAGAAAATCTAAGGGAGATTGTGTATTTAGTAGATATATATTATTTTTATACCTTGTATATAAATATATTGTTTTAAATATATAATAATAATTAATAATTTAACTACAGAATATATAATAGAATAAATACAATAGTAAAGAAATTAATAAAAATTAAATAAGTAAGGGGAAAAGAATCAATTTTCAAATATTAAGTTAAACCATGGAATTCAAACTTTAAATTAAAGAAAACTTTTAAGATGAAAGAATCAAAGTATCTATATATATACTAATAAATATATATATATATATCATATATAGATATATATTATATATATATATATATAATATTAATAATTTTAATATTATATATATTATAATATTATACATACTTAAATATATATATATCTAATATATTTATATTATATATAATACTTATATATTATATTATAATTAATATATAATATATATAATATAATTATTAATAATATATATAAGAGAAGAGAAGAGTAGAGAGAGAGGAGCCCGATAGTGGTAAATAAACTGGAGTCGCCGCTGATTTTATTACTATAATTTATAATATTATAATATATATATATATATTATAAATTCATATGATATATTATATTAAGTATATTTTATATATATAATATATATATATATATATAATATATATATTAATATTTATAGTGATAAGAACTGATGGTGCAGTTTTGAAACTATAATTCGTTTTATATAGCATCCCATTAAATTTTTATTAAAATAACGTACCGTTCTATGATAAATTAGATTGAAGAATGATCTCACAGCATTGCTAGAGTAAATTTTTCTGTCCAGGAATTGGGCGATTAGCAGATGCTCTACCCGTCCGTATCACTTACCGTCCGATAATTAGCACCCTAGTCACACATACATACCATACATACATACATACATACAACATACATACATACATAGAAGAGTATACTAATTACACTACGCATTACACTCACTCTATGATTCTCAATGACCTTTGTGGTTTGTGTGGGGTATATTGATCTTAGCTTATCATATAATACTATATTATATATATTATTATATATATTATAATATAATATTAATATAGATATATATATATATATATAATATAACATAGAGACAAATTTCTTCATATCTAGACTATGGTTAAAATATTACAGCACGCTGAAAAATTCTTTTAATTTAACTGAAATGTACAAGGTATTTATTAAAATTATTTTTTTCTTTATCGACCTGACATTGAAGTTCTTCTCTTTATTTAAATACTTTTATTTTCTTTTATTATTTTTATATTATTGATGTTATTATTATTATTATTTTTTCACATATTTCTATATATATTATCTATATATTATAATTATATATTATATTATTATATAAAGTTATATAATTATTATTTAATATATATAATAAAAAAAATGTTTAAATCGAATTGATATCATTTAATTCTTTTTTTTTTTTTTTTCGGGAGGGGGGGTCATCAAACTAATTTTTTATTATACATTTTGTTTTTATTATTTAGAGCTTATTTCATTACTAATAGTCTTGTTAATTCTTTGCCTAGTAAATCAATTTACTGTATAAATAATCAGCGGTGAGAAGATTAACAAATAAGTACAAATAAGATTAGAAAAATTTTCCAAAAGGTTATCCAAACTGTAAATATTTTTTACTAGGAAGATGTCAAGTCCTAAACATTACCTTAAAAATAAAAAACATTCTCCAACATTAAAAAAACAAGAAAAAAAAACAATCGTTGAGTGTCTATTGTATAATATAAACCAGTATATCTGCATACTATAATCGATGGAAAATTATTCTCTGACTCTTAGTATTGAAAATTTTCCCCTAATGTTAAAGTTTAAAAAAAATAGTTAAAATAAATTTTAACTACAAAAAATAAAATAAAGAAAATTATATTTTTTTCTTTCAAAGAAAAAGCTTAAAAAAAAAAAAAAAAAAAGCCCAGCACTTCTCAAAATGAGAATGCAACTGGAGAATTGAGAAGACAATGTCCATAATTAAGAGAGAGAGAAGAGAGAAGAAGAGAGAGAATGTCCAATTAAAACATAGTACGATATAAACGAGAATACTCACATTTCGACAGATGAAACAGACTGGAGAAGATTCAGTAAGAAGACATGCAGATTTTCATGAGACGAAAGGGCAGTACAACTTCAACTTTTCAAGAGAGATGCGAGAGGAACCAGCCAATATGAGATGCGACTCCATTACAAGGCGAACAAACACCCATAAGGGAACCAACTGGGTTTGTGAGAAAATTCGAATTTGTCTCAGAAAACTGTATATATATAATAATATAAATATATAGTATATAATAATTATAATTAGTATATAATTCTATATATTATATATAATATATTATATATATTATATATATATATATATATATATATTATATATAATATATATACACTAGGATTAGAATCTAATTATATACGTATACAATTCGTAACGAGAGCTAAACAATCTTTTCATTGCTTTTACATAATATATTAATTAATTTAATATTGATTTTATGAAAAGGTTTTTCTAGATTGCTTGAACAGGTGGCGTTTTATGCCGCTGTTTATCCCTCCTCAAAACTATAGATCTCCAACCTACCCCAGCATTGGACCCACAAATACTATGCATCATCTTTCCTCTTCGAAAATTATCAATCAAGAATTGGCCTTAATTATCAATCTATATGATGTATTATCTGTCTACTATCTATTACTTATCTATCTATTATCTATCTACCACTAACTATCTCTATCTCATAATTAGTTTATAATCTATCTATCATATCTATTCGATCTGTTTACCTATACCTATCTATACCTATCACTTTTCTAATCTTATCTATCATCTATGCTATCTTATCTATCTATTCTATCTTATCTATATATATATATATATATATATATATATTATATAATATATATATTTATATATATTATATTATAATTAATATACTTCATATATATATATAGTATATATATAATATATATATATTAGAACTTACTTGCATCACTTCTCTCCTCTCCTCTTCTCTCTCTCTATTATTTTATATATATATATATATATCTTATATATAATATATATATAATATATAATATAATATATATTATTATATATAATATATATATTATATATATCTATATATATATATATTGGCCTATTTATTAAGTGGTTGACTCCAGGATGCGAAGATCATATAATTAAATTGTATATACAGATTTAAATTCAGGGAAAGCTATTTTAATCAAACACTAACCTAACTTAACCTATATGCTAACCTAACCTAATTACCTAACCTAACCAAAACTTAACCTAAATTAACCTAACCTAATTTAACATCTACATATAATGTCCATATTTTTATAATATATTATTATAATATTATATATACTATAATAATTAATATATATATATAATACTATTATATATTATATACTATATATATATATATTTAATAAATATATAAAACTTCTTCTATAAAAAAAAATATTTTGCACACCATTTTCTATTAATTAATTATTTGCATAAGCTTCCTCGGTATTTTATTAATTAATTGTAATAATAGTAATTAATAATAATCATAATATTAATAATATAATAATAATTAATTAATAATAATTACAAATATTACTAGAGGATGATGATGATAATAATAAATAAAATCAATATAATATACTAATAATAATAAATTATTATTAATAATAATAATAGTACTTATAATATAGCATGAGTAAAATAAAAAATAATAAATAAAGAATAATGATATACAATAAAAATAATAATATATAAATAAATATAATGATGAATAATAATAATAATAACAATAAATAATTAATAATATAATAATAAGTATTGAAAAATAAAATATTAATATCAATAATTAACTGAAGATTGCTTCATACACTGTTCTTTAACTAATAATTAATTCCCACACCTGTATATAACGGCAATTATTATATAATAATATAAATTATATATAATATATAAATATAAATAGTAGTATATGTATATATAGTATATATATATAAAATGCACTTTGTATATGAAATGGATAATCTACAATAGTTTAAAAAAAAATATAAAAGAGTATAATGCAAACTTTATTCAAAGAATATTATATACACAAACATGGCATCATAATTACCATTTTTATTATGATATTATTATTATTATCATGGCTATTGTATGTTAATGGGACAAATTAACACATTGTATCTAATTAGAATTTTTTTTTACCTTCCTACTTTAATGGATTTAAAATCTAGGGCTAAAGTTTTAATGACTCAATTTATTATTCACTATCTTATATATATATTAGTATTAATATATATTATTAGTATATATTATATATATATATATATTGTATTATAATAATATATATAGATCATATATATATATTAATAATATATGTATCGTAACAGACAGATGTAAAGATATATTAATTATCGCAAAGAGTATATATATTGATATGCTAACTATGGTTAAGTATTATATATATATATATTAGGTATATTCATTATATTATATATATATATAAAATATCCGTAGTTATTATATATTATTAATATTATAATATATATATATATATATATAATAATATATAAATTATATATATATCATTAAGTAGAATATATAATATATATAATGTTTTACCTTCCACGATGGACATTGTCCTTCATCTAACCCGTCTATAAGATACTTATGTAATTTGACCCATGTTCTGTTATCCCAAATCTGGGTAAAAATTGACAATATTCGGTCTTTGTCCCCACCAATAGACATGATAAACTCAGATTTTCTGTCTTTCGCTTTTTGAGCAAACCCTTATTAATGGCTCACTTTGTAAATACATCAAAAAATTGCAAAAACCCTCACAGACAATCGATCTATATCTTGCTGCACTCATTCAAAAAATGAGAGAACAAAAATATTGTTTATAGTTTAAATATTTTAGAAACATTAGTTTAATTTAAATATAGTTTTAAAATATTTTAAATAAAAAAGTTAGACAATAAAAAGATTTAATTGCCAAATGGTTTCTCTGCTATTACTTCACGTGGCTACTATTGTGTAAAGGAGATCACTTTTCCTCTGCTATAAATATGCATTACGTTCTTATTAAAACTTATATATTTACTTATATATATATTATATTATATATATATAATAATATATTATATTATAGAGAGTATATATATATATATATATAGTATATAGATATTATATTATATATATATAGTTAGTATATTATTATAGTGAGTATTATATATAGTATGAAATAGATGAGTTTAACATTTCATTGGAAATTTGAAGCCTATTTTTTGCCTAGCATTTTTGGCATTTTTTTGGGGAAGGGGTTGAAGAAAATCTTTGGTGTATGTTAGCAAGTTAGGTCTAGTAGGTTACATTAGTTATATGCTTATGGTATTTATGTCAGTCTAAGTTTGGTAGTATGTATGTTACCCAAAAATATACCCCACAAAAAAGAAACAGAAAAGAATTGCTAAAAAGGCAGCCAATAAAACGATAATGATAACGATAACTAATAATAATAATAAGTAATAATACATAATAATAATAAGGATACATAACAAGGATTTGCACCAGAAAACTAGGTCTAAAAAATTAATTGAGACGTTGAAATTAACGAAATCCGTCCAGTAAACCCATATTTGTTTAACAGGTCAAGGAATAGAGAAAAGCGGCATAGGTATTATAGGTAGGTATAATATAGTATATATATAACGCTATTATAATATGTATAGATATATAATATATAGGTATATAGTATATATATATATGTATAATATATATTAATATATAATATATAGTAGTTATAATATATAAATATTATTATCATGACAACATGCGTTCCTAAACATCCAGGGAGTTGTTTTTCTTGTTTATTGAAAATATTTTTTATTAATTTTTTTTTTTAGTAAAAAAAAATATTTTGAAAAAAATAAAATTTATTGCCTAAAATATTTTTTTAAATATCTTTATTGCTGAAATAAATCTAAAGGCTTGACATCATCACACAAGACCACGTCTCTCCTTCTCTCCTCTCTCTCTCTTCTCCTCTCTCTCTCTCTCTCTCTCTCTCGTCTCTCTCTCTCTCTCTCTCTTCTCTCTCTCTTCTCTCATCTCTCTCTCCTCTCTCTCTCATGCTCTCTCTTCTCTCTCTCTCTCTCTCTCTCTCTCTCTCCTCTCTCTCTCTCCCCTCCTCTATTTATAATATATTAGTATATTATAATACTATATACTATATATATTATATATATATTATTATACGTATATATATAATATATAATACTATAATATATATATACTTATAAAATTTTATTTTAAGTATATATATATATATATTTATATATCAACTATATTAAGAAATAATAACATAATAATAAAATTAATAATATAATAATAATAATAATAATATCATAATAATAATAATAATAATAAGTTATACAATCATTCTTTTACCTCTCATTTATATTGATCTTCTGGTATCTCAACTGATATCAAAAAAACTCATCATGTATTAAACTTCCTGAGCTTCACTTTCCAATGTTGTATAAAATTCCTGTATAATTTTTATTGATTGTAGTTTATTATTTGTATCTATTGGATTTTATGTTGTATAAATTCTTTAATGATTTATTATATTTATTTATTTGTTTATTTGTTTTTCTATATTGAAATTTTTAGTATTGATACTTTATTTTCCGAGTGTGACGTCACATGCTACTTCTCAGAATGGCGTTTTACAACACATCTTTCTTATCCGATTCAACCAAACAGTTTGGAGGCAAAAATTTAACTGCAAACTTTTCGCCACAAACGATTTTATTTATATCATTAACATTTCGTATAAAAATATCAAGATTGTCTTGAGGCATCTAAAAATTATCAGATTTTTATTCTGTATAGGAGAAAAAAATTTGAGGTAGCTTAATAACTTAATAATAATAATAATTTAATAATAATATAATAATAATATATTAATAATAATAATAATACATAATAATAATAATAATAATAATATTAATAAATAATAATAATAATAATAATAATAATAATAATAATAATAATAATAATAATAATAATAATAATAATAATAATAATAATAATAATAATAATAATAATAATAATAAATTTACTATTATTATTATTAATATTTTTATTTTTTTTATTTTTATTATTTTTAATATTATTATATTATTACATATTATTTATTATAAATTATTATATTATTATTATTATTATTATTATTATTATTATTATTAATTATTATTAACTTATTTTATTATATTAACTAATTTTTTCATTATTATTATTATTATTATTATTATTATTATTATTATTATATTAACTAATATTCTTCATTATTATTATTATTTTTATTATTATTATTATTATTTATTCATTATTATTTATTATTTATATTATTATTATTAACATATTCTCCATATTCTTCTTATTATTATTAATTATAATTGTTAGTAGTTTTATTATTATTATTAACATATTCTTCATTATTATTATTATTTTTTATTATTATTATTATTATTATTATTATTATTATTATTATTATTATTATTATTATTATTATTATTATTATTATTATTATTATTATTATTATTATTATTATTATTATTATTATTAGTTTTTTTCTTCTCCTTCTTTCGATATCCAAATTTCATTTAAGATAAACGATTTAGAACCAATATCTGTGTTGGATTGGGCTAAAATATTCATTTGCCCTCCATTGCCAAATGGGTCTTTCCTTTCACGCCTCACAACTTTGATTGGTGTGATAATGAAAATAATTTCCAGAAAATAGGGAATATGTTACGATTAATAGTACAGATAATTTCAAACGATTCACGATATAAGTATATAAAAGGTGCGTTTATATGTTTATAATAGTGTGTTTATATAGGGTATGTTGATATGTTTATATAAGGGTATGTATAAGGGTATGTTTGTATAAGGGTATGTTTATTAAATGTTATTTCGTCTTTTCCAAACTTAACGTTACTTGACCTAACTTTACTTTAGCTGAACCTTACTTAAAATATTAGAACTTTATCATCATCTTTACCTAACTTAATCTAGCTTAATCTAAACTTTTCAGGTAATTACAACCGAGGACCGGAGGGGATCCGAAACCCAGTTCCTACATCTCGACTCGTTGCGCTACCGCTGAACCCGCGGTAGAGGGCATATATATATTTATATATATTTATATATATAATATATAATTTTATTATTATATATATTATATATATATTATTATTATGTATATTATATATATTATTTTATATATAATTATATATATATATTCAACTCTGTCGCGCTACCGCTGTAGCCGCGGTAGAGGGTTATTATATTATATATATATATCTATACTATATATATAGTTATATACCTATACCTATTATTATTATATAATATATATATATATTCTGTGGCAGTTGCCCTTTCTAGAGGGAACACAAAACTACTCTAAGTATTAGTACCAAGATTCGGCGCGAGGCGAGGGGTCAACCTGCCCCTGTTGGCCCAGTGCGATTCAGTCGCTCTACCACGTTGATCCCACGACATCTCAATGTAAATGTTAAAAATGCTGTTCTCATCCTTTCGGTTTAAGATTTTTTTAAATTTTATTAAAATTAATCACCCATCAAATAGATTGAAGATTCGGCATGTCCGGCATCTACTCCCGACCCCCTCCCCACTCACCACCAAACGCTATGCCACATCTCACCCATCACCGATCTAAAGCAATCACATCCCCGCATTTCGATTACCTTGTATGCTACACAACAGCACTCTTTCCAGCCCCAAACGTGGACCCAACGTATCAACTAATATGTAATCCAAACGCGTAAATCGCACATTAACACCACCGCCCGATTCCTTACGACCACCCCTACCCACTGCGACCCCACCACCCAAAACCGCCAACACTTATACTCTAACCACTACATCCCCCCCAAACGGACCCCGCCAATCACCCAAGCCCCACACCCCCACACCAACCCACCCCCCCCCAAACTAACTAATCCACATGAACTCAGTTCACTAACTACAATCGGCCATCTACATCATCAATCAAATAATATCTAGCCTCAATATACTACCATAACTACTCCTACTTCAATCACTAGTTAGTCTCCGTTGTCAAGCAGCAATAAATTTTTCACTAATAAAAACACCACACACCTACCTCTTGCGCCCGCAACCTACGTCACTGTTTTTTATTTATATCAGTAAATAGAAACCGGTCCTTCACCACCTACAATACCCCATTAACTAATGAACCCGTACTAACCCCCCTCCCTACACTACATAACTAACGACGCCACTACCCCCCTCACCACACCCTATCACCCCCCACCCCAGCTACCAACTCCTCCCACTAACCCCACACCCCCCCACCCATAACTAAACCTACACCCTCTACTATATACATTATATAACCCCACTACAACTCTCCTACTACCTCCATCTCCACACACACCCTACAACCAAACATACCACCCCCCAGAAATAGCTCCCACAATACATAACTACACAGTCGGGCGGCTTCC
>JABUQX010049164.1:0-10000 GCA_015478945.1 Trachelipus rathkii | reverse complement strand
TGGTTTATGCCGTGATGGGGGCTCGCACACTTGTAAACACCTGATGAGGACCTTTACCAAAGCAATGGATAGGTCGAAGGGTGTCCCAGTTCCAGTAGCCAATTAAGCGTCACCAGACTAAAATCCTTTGGATTATTACTTTTGGGGACATTTAAAGACCTTAGTATACTCTTTCCAATCAACACCGTTGAAGACCTACGATTAAAGATTATGAACGGAATTGAAGCGATCAAAACAGACTCTGAATTATTAACGGGTCCGACAATCCGTGAGAAGGGACGCCTGGACGCGGCATGCGAACAACGGAGGTCATTATTCACATCATCTTTAGTCTTTTGATATCAGTTGCAGGTGCTTAGAACGTATGTTTATGTTGGTACAAAGTTAACCTATCATGCTCATACTGTTTTATTTACACCTACCTATTCCGAATGAGTTATTCATTCCTCAAATACTTTTACACGTCCGCCATTTTTAATTTTAGAGTTTGTAACTTACTTGGTTTCGTAGATGCAAGATATTTTAGTAAAAAAAGCACATACAGGACAGCCAGACGGAAACCACAGCACATTACGTCATTTACCTTATATAGGAACTTTTCCTTATTTTCCCATTTTATCAGTTAACCAAAAAATTTTTACCGAATTTTGAATCACCCTGTACATATATTATTTATTATATAGATATATATATATATATATATATATATATATAATAATATATATATTATATATATTATCATATATATATATATATATATATATATATTATTATATATTATATTCTATATAATTATTTTATTATTATTATATTTTATTTATTATTATTTTATTATTATTATTATTATTATTATTATTATTATTATTATTATTATTACTTGAATTAGCAAAATTCAAAAGACTAAAAAGTTTTCCTCTTGAATCATTTTTATCTTTTGGGGGGCATGGTGGGAAGGCAAAGCACCCAAATACGGCATTTATTATATATATTATATATTTTATTATATATATATATATATATATATACTTATATATAATATTATATATATTATATATATATATTTTATATAATATATATATATATATATATATTATATGATATTTATATATATATTTTATTATATATATATTATATATATAATATATATATATTATTATAATATAATATATTTTATATATATATTAGTATATTATATATATTTTACTATATTATTTTTATAATATATATAATATATATATTATTATATATTAGATTTATAGTTATATTTTTATTATATGTATATATATATATATTATATATAAATTATATATATATATATTATATTATTATATTATATTATATATATATATATATATATTATAGATATATAGTATATATATATCAGGCCTCGGTCCGGTGAAAATGTTAAACTCCAAAAACATATACTATAAACACGGGCCGAATTACTTGTAAGACAAACTGTACAGTTAGCCAGGGCTGCCAAGATGCCAATGAGTATTGAAAAAGACGGAAAATTTAAAGTCCTTATATAATAATTATTTATATTATATATTATATTATATAATATAATTATATATATTTATAATATATATTATATATTATATATATCTATATATATATATATTATATTAATATAGTGAAAAGGGCAGCTCTTTCGTTGTATTCTATTTTGTATCAAATCTGAAAGTTAAAACGTTTTTTAATTGAAATTCCTTCTTTAGAAGGAATAACAAAGGTTCCAACAGAACCAAAATTTATCCTCTTGAATAAATATATATAATATATATATAATTATATTATATATATATATTATATAATGATATATATATATTATATATATAGATTTATAATATATATATTTTTATATATCGTATAGATATATATATTAATTATATTATAATTATATATATATATATATATGTATAAGGTGGTTGCTTCTGGAATGGAATCAAAAGTATGTATGGAGATAGTGAAGTGTGTGTAAGAATAAATGGAGTCGAAGTGATTGGTTTAATATTTATAGGCGGAGGAGGCAGGGATGTGTTTGTACTCCATTGGTTATAATACATATAAGGATGGGGTTTTGAATGAATATAGGGTGGGCGTGGCAGGGGAGGTTCTAGAATGACGGAGATGGAAGAGAGTGGAGGGTGCCCTGCTTATTGTATGGTGATGATTTGATTTTGTTGTGGTGAATCTGAAGAGAGTTGAGAGGAGTGGTAGATGGGTTTCCACAGGTTTTGTAAAGGAGGGGGTTTGAAGTAAATGTAGATAGAGTGGTTATGGTGAGTGAGTGAGGAGGTTCCGCGGTTGAAGGCAAGTTAGATGGTGAGCAACTGGAACAAGTATCAGAATTTAAATATTTTGTATCTGTTGGATGAAAAAGGAAAGGATGATGCAGAATATAGTAGAAAGTTGTAAAGTGGTGAAGGGGCTGGTGGCAATTTAAATCCTTGGTGGTGTGAAGGGACTTGTCTTGAGTGCGCTTATGGTTTTGCATGAGAGATGTTGGTTCCTGGTTAATGTATAGTAATGAACTATGGTCTGATACGAGTGTAGATCTTTAAGGTGCAAAGTGTGCAGATAGAACAATCTTAGGGGCTTGTTAGGTGTGAGAGAATTGATGAATGATATGATGCATTAGTTAGTGTTTCATCGGTGGGAAGAAAGGGCGTAAATAAGAGGATATATGAGAGTGCAAAAAAGTGGTTTGGCCCTCTGGAGTGATGGATGGTAGTCGAATGGTTAAGTGATTGTATGTGGTGAGTGTGCCAAAATCGACCTGCTGGGAGACCGAAGAAATAGTGGATGATCAGGCAGGAATGCTTGAAGTAGCAGGAATGTGGAGTTTGGCCGAAGTTGAGAAGAACGGTATTTCAGTAGTGAAAGGCGGGATTTTATGAGGTGGTATGATTGTGGGGTTGTGTCCAGGGGATGAACCCACACAGACGAGATACCACAGTGTGATCTGTCGCAGTGTGTGAAGCTCTAGGTGGATTTTCTCATTGCGATGGGCTCCCACTTAAGGGTATAAAGGGGACGGGACGTTAAAGGGGGGGCTTTCTTTATCACTTGTCAACCTCTTCTTACTACTTTTCTGTTCCGGTGTATGTTATGCACCTTACCTCCGAATCCTGGGAATTAGGGAAGATGGATATACTTACAATAATATTATATAAATATATAAATAATATTATATATATTATATATATATATATTATATAATATATATATATATATATATTTATATATATATTATATCTATATAATATATATATATATATATATTACTTTTCTGTTCCGGTGTATGTTATGCACCTCACCCCAATCTGAAAGGAGAAAAATGATAATACTTACAATAATATATATATAAATCATTATAAAATATATTATATATATATATATATATATATTATATTTTTAATATATATATATATATATATATATATAAATTATATAATATATATATATATATATATATAGTTATATATATATTGGGGAAAGACGGTGGCTGATGTGACGATGACTATATTTACTTTTGGCGGGAAATTCTGAAGTCTTTATTGTATCCACTAAAAGTTGGTTAAAATAATCCCAGAATCCAAATCGATGACCGACATGCTCCTCCATACATGTATTGAGAGTTTGTACTCAATAGAAGTTGGCAACATTAGGTGTGAAATGTTCCAGACTTTACATTTAGATAAGTGAAGAATGAGCAATGTGTTCAAATCTGGCGGTAAAAGAAGAGGACTGTGTATAAATTAAGTCAGGAGCTCTCTCAGGAGATTAATACTATGATATATATATATATGATATTATTATATATATATATATAATATAATATATATATATATATATAATATATATATATATAATTATTATATTCATTAATATATTATATATATATATTAACAACGAATGAATGCTTTACGTATAGATTATCCTTCCATGTCCTGGTTACTTCTTATTACCGTCCTATCTATATCTTTGATCAGGCTTATAAACCTTTCCTTAAAAATGAAAAAAAAAAGAAAAAGAAACTTCGTAGGGTGTGTGGAAAGGACTTCACTAACATCCATTCTACCAGCGCAACAAATCCAACAAAGAGTTTTTTTTCCTTTAACCAAATAGATCAACGACCTTTTTCTGTACAGTAAAATCAGGTATTCCAGACACACACAAGTTCTGAGATGTTTTTATGAATTGCTAACATAAAACCAACCTAAGCTGATCATGAATACTCATAGAGTTTCAACCGCGAATAATATATATATATATACTATATATTATATAAATATTTATATATAGATATATATATATTATAATATATATATATATATTATATATATATATATATATATATTATATATATACTATATTTATAATAATAGATATATCATATCATGTCTTGAAGCAGATCGTCTTATATAGACGGTGGATAGAGAAAAGCATGTCATGTACTAACTTTATTGCAGTTATTTGGTAAGGTTGTATTATATAATGAACTAAAAGGGAACCTCAAGGTCATTCTCTTAACATACGTCAGGAAACGTATTTTGGAAGTAGGTAGACTGAGTGACAAGACTCTGTAGTTTTCTCCTTATAGCATGAATAGTAGCTGCCCGTTTAAAAACTTTTTTTTAAAATAAAAACTTATTTCAAAGCAAGTTAATCAAGTACTTGTGTGCTACAAAAACGCAGCTAAATATTACACGCGTATTAAATCGTAGTGATATGTTCTACTTTATCGATATGAAATAGATCGTTGCATTCCTGGATGTTTGTGCAGATAAATAGATAACTATATCATCGAGAAATAAGTGACCTATATGATATAGTATAGTGTCAACTCGTTGTCTTTTTGCTCCCAGATGTGATCTTTTCATCATAATATAAAATCAGTGAAGTTTTAATATCTCTATGTTAAGCAGATAGCAGTGGGATCGATTGAAATCAACGAGGGTAACGCGTATGAGTGTGAGGGAGCAATGGACGCGATTCTTTGTTTGTACAAGAAAGATTTTTAACATCTGCCAATTCGAAAGGAAAAGTTGAAGCTCTAGTTTCGACAAAGTAGTGATCACTTTCATACTCAGCGAGTTGCATCTTGTAAATTTATATGATTTTAAACTTATTAATTTCTAGGCGACGTAGGTCCGAAATAAGATACCTTTCAGGCAAATTCCAAAGTTAGGTTTGAATAAAAAATTAACATTCTTAAATAGAAAAAAATAAATTATTAAAAAAAAAAATAAAGAACATAGGGAAATTTTCACACGTTTAGCAAGGGAAATAGTTTGAAATTTTCAAATATTTTCAATGAAAAAACTATTTTGAAAGATATTTTTAATTATTATTTAGTAATTAAATTCCGTGCACTATGCCAGTGCCTATGACTTGCTTTCTCACTTATATATATATATATATATATATATATATTATATATATATATAGTAATATTATATATATATATATATATATATTATAATTATATATATATATTTATATATATATATATATATATATATATAAATATATTAAGGCACTTTCCCTTTTAAAAGGATGTTCACATAAAAAATATCGAGATACGAAATATCGCTGCAACACGAATCCCTACCCATGCACTGTGGCGTTGTTTACTTTAAAACACAATGAGAAGAAAGAGAAAAAGTTGCCACATGTTGCTTTTTATATCATGTTAATTTTTATATTGTAATCTTTGTTTTAATTTTTTATCTTATTTATTTTAGTAAGGGGCTCGAGCCGACGGAGGGACAGAAGGGGGGGACGAAGTCCCCCCCCGTGTCCCCCGCTGAGCCGAGAGACCCTCTGACTCTTTGACATCTTTGCTATTTAATCTTGCGGTATTCCTTTTGTGTAAAAAAAAAAAAACTTTTTGTCACCTCACGCTTTATTGCCTTGAAAATTAATCGAAAAAAATCGGTTACATCGTTCGTTCGATATATGATTCGGTTACATCCTTTTAAAGGGAAGTTCCTATATATATATATTATATATATATTATACTATTATATATATTATATTATATATATATCTATATATGTATATATATATATATATATAATATTATATATATATATATATATATAATTTATATAATATATATATATATATATATATATATATGATATATATATATATATATTAATATATTATATATATATATATATTTATATATTATTAATATATATATATATATATAGGCTGAAATCACTTCAGCTATCCAATCATATCTCGAAAACTAAGATAGGTACAGAAAACTGATAACATATATGGAAGCAGCTATGAAATTTGATATGGAAAATGAAAAAAACAATTATTTTTTATTTTTTATATATCTCAAAATCACGATACGCGTACACAGACACCACTAATAACATTTTTAGATCAGCGTATTGAATATGTATGAAAAAAGAATATTTTTTTAACTAAAGAATACCCCAGGGGATAAACGCAAAGATGCAAAGAGTCGGGGGGTCTCTCGGCCTCACTGGGGTGACGGACGACGGGTAGGACATTTCCCCCCCTCTGGCGGGGGTCTCCGGAACCCCCGCTCTTTGGTATTTGGGGTGTCGCGGGGGTGTCCTCCGCCCCTCCCCTACTGGGTATGGAAAACGGCCCCCCTCTGATGTCCCACCGTCGGCTCGAGCCCCCTAAAAAATTTATACGCTGTTCCATATATGTTATTAGTTTTCTCCTACCTATATATCGTAGTTTTGGATATATAAAAAAAATAAAAAAAATAAAAAATGTCTGTATCATTTTCCATAAAATTCTAGCTGTTTCCATATTTTATGTTATCAGTTTTCTATTACCTATCTAGTTTTCGAGATATTCATGCGGGTAACTGCTTAGTTGGCCATATATACTATAGATAATATTATATTTTATATATATATATATATTATATATTATATATTATATATATATATTATTCTATATATATATATATACTAATATAATATAATATATATTATATATATATAATTATATATATATATTATATATATATATATATATTATATATATATATATTATATTTTATAGTACTTATATATATATATCTATATATAGATATTATATATATATATTATTATATATTATATATATATATTATATAATATATATATATATATATAATATATTATATATATGATATATATATGTTTACGACTCGTCAGCTTTTTTTTTTTTTCTATATATTGCTGCTATTTGTAAGTTATTTCATAAAATGTCTAACGCGACATGGATTCAAAAAGTCGAATATGTTAAATAATTTTTTAAGTAGTTTTTTTTTTTGATTTTGTTTTTATTTTTTTAATTCCGGTAAATATTCTCGCTCGGGCCTCATTTGGGGTGTTGTTTAAAACTAAGAATTCCCAAGGGGTATAAATACAGACGAAAGAGTGGGCAGCCCACAATGTGGCAGGTGGCGGAGACCTCTCGGCCGTGTCTGCTGTAGGCGATTCGAACAGCGAGAAATAATGTGAAGTTCAGAACGTATCTATCAACACACTGTCACGAGAGAAGGGTCTCCTGATACCCCCGCTTTTGTATTTGTTGACACGATGTCTGTGAGTTCCTCCCGCCTCCCCCTACGGCTACTTATATACATACATGACAAAGCTCGCCTGTCCTCCTCCCTTCATGCGATGTCTTCGCTCGTCCTGTTTCTTCGCCCATCCTAACATAGTTACTATCCTCATATATTACATATTCTTTGCTCATACGAAATGCGAAGCTCTATCATATTTTTCGATATATATTTACTGGTGTATCGTAGAAGTACTGCTGCTCTATGTATGTTAAACTTGTTAGAATATACTTAGCTGTCAGTCATTGTTGACTAGTCTGATTCTACTCTCGAGAATATTAAGTTTCTAATTATGTAAATTCTTCTCCTCTGTCAGTTCTTCTCGCTATCGTTTTTTTATCTTGCTTACATATAACTTAACTCTGTGGAGCTTCAGCTTCTCATAATTCTAGCTCCGACGCACTCCGCAAACGTTCGCTCAAACAGGAGTCAGCGGCTGGCTGCATCTGGCCAAACCGATGATCTGGTGAAGGGCGCGCTCGCATCGAAGGAGCGCGGCCTCGGCGGCGTCAAGCTCAAAATCGGCGAGCCCCGGCGGAAGAGCGAGACTCGTAGCGGTTCGTAAGATATAGTCAGCTATCAGCTGCTCGGGGGGGCAAGCGTCGGCTGCTCCTCTAGATAAGCGATGGTGCGGGGGTCGCGTGGATCTCAGCTCTAGTGTGCGTTGCTTCCATGCCGAAGCTTTGGCAATGCAGCAGCAAGTCTTTGTACACCGATAAACCTATTGGAAGGGGGGCACATAGTCTTCCAACTAAAATTATAGTCATCATGAGAGAATCCTAATGGGAGATAGCTTATGGTAAGTCAAATAACAAAGTATAGAAAATATTGTAAGTGGGTGCAGTCTAACTAAGCACTGGTCGAGTAATTACCCTCTTTTGGTAATCACTTAGCCTCTCTTGTAGTCACGCCTAAAGATCTACGGGGTGGATGATTACTAGATAAGTTGTTTTTGCTTCCCTTGTACGTGTTGGTATCATCGCTGTCGGGAAACAGAATGGCGATAGAACAAGATATAATGTTTGACGAATTAATTATCGCAAAAATATTATCATTGTTGGAAAAATAGTATTGAATATATTAATGGAATTTTTTGATAAAGAAATTATTTAGTAAAAGATATGGTTCGAACTTTTGAATGTCATGTCCGTCACCAATCATTACAGATTATCAGCTTGATTAGATATCATTTATATACTATCAATATATGTTAAAAAAAGAAAAAGAAAAAGAGAAGCAAAACTAGATAGAATTGAACTGAATAAGTCGCAATCATATAACAGTGAAACCTAGAGAATAATATATGACGTATATTATTAATATATATATATATAGATAATTATATAATATTAAGTAATAAATATATATAATTATATGAGTATAGATAGTAGATATAGTAATTCGATAATTATATATAGATACTAGATATATATGAGGAAACTCAAGCTCGAATGAGTAAAATATGATGACAAAAAGCGGGCGGAAAAGAGTATGGCGGCAACTCCAAAAGATATGAGTAAATCGGTGAAAGCTTCCGAAAGTACTGAGTAGGCACCTCTACTGAACTGTGGAACGTGAACTGACCGAGCTTGAAACTAAATAGTAGGAATGAAATCAGGAGAGAGATATATATATATTCTGCATGGATAGTATCTCTAAGTGGCCACTAAGAACATTTTCTTACTATTTTGTCTACTAATAATTTCAGATGATAGTGTATTTTTATTGCTGAGATATGATAGAGATAATTAGCTATTGAATTATAGCTCAAGAATGGATTTATTTATGAAGCCCTTAGTCTCCACGCAGGAGTGAGCGAGATTTTTTGTGTAATTACACTTCGTGATAGTCCCATTCTTTACAGTAGGAGGTGACGTCAATCCTCGCTCCAATTCTGGCTTATTAGTATATGGGTAACGGTCATTGTCATCCTGAAGGCCATTTTGTCGTAAATAATTGTCTATTTTCTGGATGGAAAGTCATATTGACAATGTAAATAATTTAAATATTTATTACAAGAGATAGATGAGGATATATATATATATATTATATAAAATTAGCTTATAATATAAGAGTTATGTATAGATATATAGAATATATTAATGAGATATAGTAGATTATAGTATGAATAGATAGAGATATATATATATATATTTTAAGAGATATTGTATATATATAGATATGAATAATTAATTATATTTGATGTATATAGTATATATTATAATTTAATACGAGTATAGTAATTATAATGGAGTATATAGATGAAGATGATATAGTAATGTAAGATATATATATAATATAATATTATATATAGAGATATATAGATATATTATATTATTAGATAAGAGTGATAAATTAGAGTAAGAGAGAGAGATAGGTATA
>JABUQX010049163.1:22500-28673 GCA_015478945.1 Trachelipus rathkii | reverse complement strand
TATATATATATAGTTATATATATATAATATATTATATATATATATATATTAATATATATTATATATATATATATTATATATATTATAGTATATATATAATTATGGTGCAAATTATCACTGGCAAAACACTTTAGAGATAGAGGTAACTTCTTTTCGCATTTCTGAAATATATTATATTTTAATCTAAATATCTATCTGATCTTCTTCTTGCAACTGTGGAGAATGTATGAATGAATTGATTTGCCGATTGTGATGAAAAACGTTTCTTTTGATGCATTAACAATCTCAAATGAAGATTAGAATGAAACAATCTCACCTGAATTAAACAAATAAAATTTGAAAAAAAAACACATTATCTTTTTAGGTTTATTTTACTTTAAATGAAAGCAAGTCCCAAATCGTTGACAGGGAAACGCGTCAACTACAGGTCAAACGGTCAACTAAATTTCACTCCTCACTGGCATTGCACTATTCGAGGAGAGGAATTTTCAAGGAAGATTCTTCCGAGGATTCGCAAGTGGGATCGAACCAGCGTCTTCAAACACATGAATTCATCACTCCTATTATAATAATAATTTAATTTATAATAATTTAATTCGTATAATAATTAATTCCTTTGCGGTTAAAAAGTTTAAGTCACGAAACTTTTTTCCTGATAAAATTGATGATTCAATTTATTTTGCACTTAACAGTCAAATGGGCGATGCAAAGAATAGGTATTTCTTTAACATTGAAAACTGTTAAGTACACAGAAAATACTGTCTATACCTTATATATATATATTATAATTATATATATAATATAAATATATATATATATATATAATATTATAATATATATATATATATATAATATATATATATATATATATATATATTATAATAGTAGTAATATATATAAGAGCTTGCGGAGATGAGTCAAAGCAAGAGCCAAAAAAGAAAAAAAAATGGTTTATCCTAAAATAAAATTAAGGATGGTGGTTAGAGCCGGAACTGCATAACTTTAAAATAATTAAGCCGAAATCGGATTCGAATGTTTTAAAATAATGGATCCATCACCGGAGTTGCATCAGGAAAAATTACATCCTCCTCTCCGGCTGGTATAAACGAGAAGGGTATAAAAAAGTCTTACAACTCACACACGAAAAACATCAAATAATGTGTTTAATATCATCTATACATAAGGAATATATTGTTTTTTATATGAACGTCAATATTATTTAGACTCTTCCTCCTCGTATACCGTCACCCATGTGTAAACTATTAAGTCAATATTAGTAGAGTAATCGTTGTTCTAACTATTTTTATCAAAAAGTTGAACATTTTAAATACGCTGCGAAAATCATAAATATTGTCTGTACATTTCAGTATCATTACGTTATTAAGTTTAGAGGTATTTTTTACAAAACTATATATATATAATATATATATATAATATATAATATAATTATAATAATATATATATATAATAATAATATATATATATATATATATAATATATTTAATATAATATTATATTAATATTATAATATATATATATATATATATATATATATATATATAAGATATATATAATATATATATATATATTTTGTTATTATAAATATTATATATATATATATTTATAATATATTATATATATTATTAGTATATATATATATATAATATTATATATGATTATATATATAATTATATATATAATAAGAATATATTTGTTTTTTTTATAATGTGTGTCTATATAAGACTCTTCTCTTAATACCTTTAATATATAAATATATAAGGAATATATTTTTTTTTTTATAATGTGTTCTTATAAGACTCTATCTCTATATACCTTAATGTATATATATATTTTTATACATATATTTTTTAAGATTACATATATATATTATATATATACTATATATATTATACTATATTATATATTAATATAATATATATATATATATATATATATATATATAAATAATAATAATTTATAACATATATAATACATATATATATAGTTACATATATATATATACATATATAGTATATATATATATATATATAAATTATAATTATAAATATATATATATAAATATATATAGATATTAATATATAATATATATTATATATATATATATATACAGTATATAATATATAGCATATATATATACAGATAATACCAATAACACCCGTATATTGATATAATTTTAAAAACATCAAATAATGTGTTTAATATCATCTATATATATATATATTATTATAGTTTATAAGAATTTTTTAATAATAAATAATATATATAATATATAGAGTAGTATATATATTGTGTGTTGTTCTCGGTGTAGGTTGAGGAGGTATCTTTGATGTGCAAGTTGAAAGTTTACTTGACTCTACAATGAACAGGTCTTCAAAGCAAAATAAAAAAACGTCATTTAACACAAAATAAAAAAATCTCTCTCAGAAAATTTAAATTACCCTTAGTTAGTTGAACAATGTAAAGAAATTGACAAAAAGAAAAGACAAAATCCCAGTTGGAAAAAAAATTTAAATTTAAAGTGATCTTCCATCATTGGTCTTCCAGCAAAAAGTTGCACTTGAGGGTAATAAATATATATATATAATATATATATGATATATAGTATAGTAATATAATACTATATATTAATATATATTATATAATATATATATATTATATATACCTATACTACTCTATAATGGAGCCCCTTGATTCTTACTTCGAAAGCCTTGGGAAATTTAATCCGAATTTATTATTTTAGAAGGATAATACATTTTATTCCCTTCTATAAAATTATTGATTGTGCAATTAATTAGAAAAGACTTCTTTTCGCATTTTTTAAACTCCAGCATCGAAATTTAAAAATATGCGTTTAAACTTATTATTACATTTATTGACTTTGTTAGTTAAGCTAGTTTACCCCTAGCCCATACCGGTTGGCTAGCTATACTAGTAATGAAACCTGACATATTTTAAAATAACAGAAACAATAGTGTTTTAATTAGAATTTCTCCAAAGAAATGCAATATATAAAACGGAGAGTTATATGAGATTATGTCAAATATATTGTTGCGTAAAAAAAAAAATTACAAAACTAAATTCATGCAATAAGTGCAAAAAATCTCAGATCACCATTCTCGCCAATGACGGGATTTGGTCAAAAAAAAAAAAAAAAAAAAAAAAATTATGTAATAATTATAGTAATATGAGAGAAGCCTCATTTAGAGATATTTTTATACGTTACTCGTATAAAAATAATAGAGCTTTCTAGTAAATTTTGGTTTTGTCCTTTAACTAACGTGAATACCCCTAAGGTGTATACCGCACCTATGCAGGAGTCGGTTTCTCTACGCCTTCCGGGGAACTAACGGGTTGGACTATTTCCGCCCCTCCGTGGCGTCCCGGAACCCCGCCTCTTTGGTGATTTGGGTCGCGGGGTTTCCTCGCTTCCCCGTCCCGCTACGGGTATGAGAAACGTCCCCCCCGTGTTCCCCCGCTCGAGCCCCCACATTGCCGTGTAATACCTTTACAAATATATATATATATGTATACTATGTCCCCCGCCGGCTCGAGCTCCCCCCCAAAAAAAAAAAACAATTTATTTCTTTGTTATTATATTTTTTTTTTACATTTTCCTAAACAAAATTTTACAAGGATTCAAAAATGTATTCCTTTTCTCGTATATTGTAGTTGTTTTTTTTTTTTTTTTTTTTTCTTTTTTTTTTTTTTTTGTTGTTTTTTTTTACAGTTTCCTTCCGAAAATTTACCAGGATGGTAAAACAAATGTATCCTTTTCCCTTAGCTAGTGCTAGTTTTGAGAGTAGATATAATATATATATGGAGACTATATATATATATATATATTATATATAATATATTATATTATATATACTATACTATATAATAGTTATATAAATAATATCATATATACCTATATATATATACTATATATATAATATATATAATATATATATTATATATATAGTATATATATTATATAGTGGCGTACCTGGAAGAATACACTTGGGTAGGCAGAGTTTATATATATATATATATATATATATATATGTCATATTCTGTTTTATGACATATAATTATTAATATATATATATATATATATAATATTTATATTATTTATATATATTATAATATATATATATAATTATTATTTATAATATATATATTATTATACCTTTAATATTATATATATAGCTAACGAAAACATCGAAAACATATTTTAATAATAAACAGTACTACCTATTTATTTGTATGGATAAAGCTTTGTTACATTATATTATCTCAATAATACTTAATTTTAAATCATCATCCAATTGATAATTCGTAGGCCTATCAGTTTTTTTAAAATATAACTGTGTTTTTATATATAATTTTAAAGACGTTTATCTTTAATTAAAATCTACAATTACTCCATTATTTATTTATTCAATTATTTTATTATATAATGTTAAATACCACTTAAATAAAGTTATATAAAATTAATATTCAATATCAAAACAATCAGACACATTCGATACAAAAATTTCAAACAAAACTGCCACAAGCCACACATTTCGTACATATTTACGGAAGAGAACGAAAATGTTCATAATTTCGAAATTATAGGTAGGACAGACTAGCCCGCTCCCTTATAAGTGATGATAAAAAATCACAATCGTCCGCCCGCGTGCAACAGAATTTACTTTCTAAGATCAGAGTAGGAAGCGAGAATTTTCTAAAATGAATTCAATTGATATTTATAGCTATTGATTATGGTTGTTTTTCTTTTAATTTAGGATGCAAAATAGCTTCTTTTTTTAACTTATTATAAAATTTTATTAATTAGTAACTTTTACATTAATTTCAATTATTTAAAACCTTAAAAAAATATTGGTAGGAGCTACCTACCCGGCCTACCCTATATATATACGCCCCTGATATATATAATATATAATAATATATATATATATATATAATATATATATATATATATAATATATATATATATATATATATATATATATATATATATAATAATATATAATAATATATAATGACTATGGGAAGTCAAAATACATTTAAATGTGTTGTTTTTTTATATAGGTATAAATCCAAAAAAACTAAACGGGATATTTATATTCTCTTGTTTAAATTTCCCTTCAAAATTTGCTCTGGAGTAAGATCAAGGGGAATATATATATATATATATATATATATATAATTTATATATATATATATATATATATATATATATATAATGAGTATATATATATAATATTATACATCACCCTCCTATACTATACTACTATCCCCACTATTCATACACCGTTATATATATATATTATATATAATATTAGTATATATAGTTGTTATTTTAAAAAAGTGCTATTTCTAAGCGTCAATTTGTGTTTGTATTGTCTATTCATAAGGCAAAAATTCTGTTTGTGCGTCTTAAAATGTCGCTATCAACAGCTTAAGCAAGTAAATAATTATCACCACTATGTAACACATTTTTTGTCTTTGCTGTAATTTCCTTTTTGTATACCTAGAAGTATGAAAAATACTAATATTTCCTGGCAAATCTTTGATGTTTTGACCAGATAGAATTGATATTTCACTAAATTTATCAATTCCAATATAAAAATTAGTGAATATTAATCAAAATCTCGGTTACACAAATGTAGACAAAAACACATGATAAAACTCAAAAGTATCATTAATATTATTCCGTTTATACAACAGAAGACCTCAAAAATATTAGAATTAAGAATTTTGGGGGGATACGCTTATACGGTATGTTGCTTTCCCGAATCAACCCCAAATATAGTATCCAATCAACGTTTTCTTATATGATCCTTGTACTGGCGTTCAAAGTCCAGAATGTCCTGGGAAATCGCTCTCATCCTCTGAGTACGCCCCATATTCTCAAATTTAGGAAGATGAGCATTCAAAAATGGACTTGAAGACATCAGCACCCATATTTATATTACCGATGCAAAGTAGAAAAAAACGACATGTAACTCAAAAGTAGTATATATTCTCGTTATACAACAGAGACCTCAATAATATTTAGTAATTAAGAATTTTGGGGGGATTACGCTATACGTTATGTGCTTCCCGAATTCAACCCCCAAATATAGTATCCAATCAACGAATTTTCTGTTATGATGATTCCT
>JABUQX010049163.1:2500-12500 GCA_015478945.1 Trachelipus rathkii | reverse complement strand
GAAAAATATAGACTTTATATTAAAGGTGTTGAGCTATAAATTTTAGCGCCGATGTCTTACCTAAATGCTAGGAAATTTGTTATTTAAGTTATCCATAGTGTATATATACTATTATATATAATTAAGATATATATATATGAGTATAATATAATCTATATATATTAATATTTTATATGTAATATAATAATCATATTGTTTTTTCCCTATATATAGCTTATTGTATGTAGGTGTGGTGGTGATGTGTGTGATGTGTGCTCAAACCTCTAAAACGCAATCTGGCATTTTTTTTAACTCCTTTTTTTAAATTAAAGCAAACAAATTTAGCAAATACCTTATCCATTTACCTTGCAAGAAGAATATTCTAAAAGTGGAAAAAGCGTGAATAAAAATCCAGAATATTAAAACGTGATTCAAGTTCCAATTCTCAACGTCCTAATAGTGTTATTAATTCTAAGTCATTAATATGATACTTTTATTTTAAATGAATTAACCTGAAAAGATCTATGAATTATTGGTTGCATGTAGTTTTATAGGAGCTTTAACGCATGTTCACACTATTATATGATATAGATTTAACCGATCCATGATATAAGCTCGACCTGAGAGCGCTGTCTGTTCGGTTGCGAACGGCGAATTACGGCCATTAAGTTAAAGCAATCACACCCATTCGACGAAAAATTTTAGTGACTACACAAAGTCTACTACATACTAAATATTTATTACGTTTGTATATAAGTACATGTGAGTATTTGTATATTAATTTATTACCATACTACACGATGGTCATAGCTTGTTCACATAAGGTGTTTGGTGACTCCTGTGCGTTATAAGCTAGGATGTGATATTAAAATCTGAGTAAAAAAAAACACTAAACATAAAAAATAAAATATATAGCTATATTAATATATAATTATAAATATATAAATAATATTTAATTACTCAAGTATAATATAATTAAGATATATATAGGGAATTATAATTGAATTACATATATTAATATATAAGTAAAATATAGCGTAATAAATTTTACAATTACAAAGTGAGAATAAATTAATACATAGAGTACACCATATATACTTATGAAAATCATAATACATTATAACTAACATTCTGAGTGGTATTCAAATAGGACATGTATAAGAAGTATATATGATGTAGTAAGATTATCTCGTTAAATGAATATAATAATAATGAAGAGGGTTTGGGGCTTAAGATACAAGTATTAATAACTAGTAGTACTTTCATGTCTTAAGAGGATATATCATTTTTTGGACGTACTGATGTGGGTACTTAGGTACTTTTGCAGTTTATCTAAAAACATGTGTAAGCTTTGTACTTAAGTACTGTGTACTATACGATTGTTCGGTTATGTACTTGGATAAACGTCGACTTTGCTGTTTAGATACTTTGACAGATAAACTACTCTATTTGGTCTATGTATTAACGTTTTCGTAATCTAATTATAATATTTTTTATTTATTAATTATTTATAGTCAGAATTTTTCATATATATATCTGCTATACTTATCTATAGAGTGGATGTATATTATCTTTATATTGCACATTATTTATATAATGGTATATAAATACTAAATATACGGAACTAATTCATATATGAAGAGTAGTTAATTAATAGATAATGTCATTATAGTATATATAATATATTAATATAAATATATATTATAATATATATATATTATATATATATATTATAATATATTAATATATGTTATATTATATTAATATAATATATTAATATATATTAATATATATATTATTATATATTAAGTATATATTATATATAATATATATTATATTATATATTATATATAAATATATATATATGAGCATATAAGCCTACCGATCATATTTATTTCATAACTAAGATATTTGCATAAGGGGTAAGGTGGGTGCGTAAACTAATGCATTCGGATACCAGAAAAGTAGTAGAAGAATGTTTGAAAGTCGAAAAAGGAAAGCCCAGCCTTATTCTCCCTTTTATACATATTTAAGTGGAGAACTCGCGTCAGTCAGAAAAATCCATCCTAGACTTCACGGGACCGTGACGACCTCAACATATGATTTTCTCGCCAAATGTGGGGTCATCCCTGAACCAGCGTGGCACACCATGCACCTCCGAAACCTGACATTTCCATCTTATATATCAAATTTTATCTTCCTTGCTCCCTGCCAAATCCTTATTTCATCAATCCTTCCAGCATTCTTTCGCTGACTCATCTACTATTTCTTCGTCTCCCAGCTAGTCGATTCCCAACACACTCATCATTCCATATAATCGCAACAACCGACTAATCATCCTATGGCTTTCCCACTGGCTTTCTTCCATATGATAATAATCCAATCTCAATCGTATCTTTCAGTTGTGAGTCGCCCTTCATGGTAGTACCTTTGGACTTACTACCATAACGAACACTTGCTAATACGTTTCATATCTTCATTTGGATACTAAAGAAAGTCAGTGGTTCTCAAGATCAATATCAACTAATGGCTAAGAATAGAAGAGATAGGCCAGATGATGAGGAGACGAAGATTGTAGCGTTTAAGATGTGAAGTAGAACAGAGAGTCATTTAGTTACAGGACTATAGTACTCATTAACTAACGTTACAGAGCAGGCACGAACAGACAGTGACCTCACGAGGGAAGGCAGAAGAGTAGAGAATAAGGACCATACAGAGCGCAACGAAAGGACATTAGTCTCTTAATCATCCAGGATTTTAACGCATCGACCAAAGCACGGCTCCCTGCAATTCACTAACTTTCCTACTACACTTCGGCATCAGTTACTCAGATTAATCTCCTTAATTCGTAAACAACATTATGTTAGAACTCAGTCACTAATTGTTAACCTCATCCAGCTGCTTCACATCTCAAACTAGCTATTAGTTTAACTTCGATGCAATCGAGGTCATTGGTGTATTTGCTTACCCATTTTACATCACAAAATTGACTCACAGTGCGTATCAAACGATTATATTGAACAGAACTCCGATGAATTCATTGCATCTCCAAAACAAGTAATTGCACAACACAACTGATATCCTGTAAAACTTACGATCTTCAATCTAATAAGCGGAATATATTTACTTTCTTCGTAATCCTATCGCTATGAAATATCTTTTAAAAACGAACTCAGGCCAAAACATTTCTCAATCTATTGAAAAACCATAATTTCAAATCACTATGAAATATAATTATATAGTAACCTCTAAAATTTATACGATTAATCATCTTCCATATATTTCACGTATATCAATATCTCTATGATAATCAAAATATGAGGGACCACTTTTAGGTAGATTATATATATAAATCACGTGAGTCTCCTCGTTAACACAGGTCTATATATATATATATTACGTATATATATAGCTATATTATATATAAGTATATATATAATATATATAGTATATATAATATAATATAATAATATATATATATATATAGTAGAGGCGAGGTGGGATTGAATTGGATTGGGAAGTTGTAATACAAAGCGTTTAGTGAGGGTATAGTTCCGAGGGGTTGGAGGAGCAATATTAGTACCTATCATAAGGGTAAGAGGGATAGGTAACTGTAAGTATTAATAGGCATTAGTTATTGAGTGATGTACGGGAAGATATAATGCAGGTATTTTAGTCGGAAGAGTGCGTCGAATTGACTGAAGAACTGAATTTGGGACACACTGCGTTTAGAATTGGAGAAGGATGTGTGGATCAATCTGTACATTGAAACAAAGGATGGGATAATGAGAGAGGAGAAGAATAAATTGCATTTAGGATTTATGGATTGCAACAGGCGTATGAAAGGATTAATAGGAACCTCTATAGTGGCAGTGTTAGTGATATGGTGTTGTGGTAATCTTGATGGAATCAAAAGTATGTATGACGATAGTGAAGCGTGTGTAAGAAATAAAATGGTGTCAAAAGTGATTTTGGTTTAATGATTATAGCGGAGTGAGACAGGGATGTGTATGTCTCCTTGGCGATCCAACCTGTATATGGATGAGGTTATGAAAGACATTAGATTTAGGTGACAGGTAAAGTGTAGAATGATCAAGAATGGAAGAGAGTGGAGGTTCTACCTATTGTATGAGGATGATTTGTTTTTGTTGGGCGAATCTGAAGAGAGTTTGAGATGACTGGTAAAAGATTTGGTAAGGTGTGTAAAAGAGGGGTTTTGAAAGTAAAGTAGATAAGAGTGAAGGATTATGGTTGTGATGAGACAGTCTCGGTAATAGTTATGTTAGATGGTGACAGCTGGAAAGTCTTTGAATTTAAATATGTTAGGATATATGTTGAATGAAATGGGAACGATGATGCGAGTGTAATTTAGGAAGTGTGAATAGACTAGTGGCTGTGCAATTACTTCGTTGGTGGATGTAAAAGGACTAAGTCTTTGAGTGCGCTAGGGTTCTTTCATGAGGGTTTGTTGTTACCGTTTATGGTTTGCACGTAGTTCCGCGGCGACTAATGGTCTGAATGAAGAGGAGCAGCATCCACGAAAGTACACGTGTTCACGATCACACGATAGTGGTCGTGGTTAGGTGTGAAAACGGATATACGTGGGAGGTCATCACATCTCTCACACACGGCTATGTTGCTCGCGGAGTGAATGGAGCCAATAGGTTAGAGGTATATGATTATAGACATGACAGACGCGCCTGAAGACTGAGTATTGTGTAAGGTCGAATGTCAAGATGGTATGATTAGTACATAGTCCGCATACCGTATGACGAGAGTATATCATTATATGTGAGTGTGTGTAGAGCGTGATCGTAAATAGATTCCTACATATCTTATGGAACAATTATTAGAAGAGTAGTATATCGTATATAGCATGGAGGAGGAGAATGTGTAGTTCTGGCAGAGGGCTAGAAGACATTGCATACAGGAGTGAATGGCGGTTTTTGTGAGAAGGTATGCTTGTAGCCCGCCTGTGTCAAGGAATGAACACCTCATTGACGAGATGTCAATAGTGAGGGTCCATGGTGCTCCGTGAAGCTCTATGGTGAATTTTCTGACTGCGACGAGTTCTCACTAATTGGTATAAAGGGGCGGTTAAGGCTGGGCTTCTTTTCTACTTGCTTCATATTCTTCTACATTTTTTTCTATTTCCGGTGCATGTTTGCGCACCTTACCTCTCAGTCTTGGGGAAAGAAGATGGGTGGTGGGAGGTGATGATGATGATGATGATGATATATATATATATATTATATTATATATATATAGGTATATATATATATATATAATAGTATATATATATATATAATATATATTATAAATATGCATGTATATACAGTATATATATATATATATGCAATTTGGGGAGGGGGTTGTACTTGTACTTGGTACTTGTGCTTTGTACTTTGTACTTGTATTTGTACTTGAACAAATTCTAGAGTACTTGTACTTGTACTTGTACTTGGAGACATGATACGATGTACTTGTACTTGTACTTGTACTTGAAAAATGTACTTGAACCCAACCCTTGATATGTATATGTAATATATATAATATATATATAATAATACTATATCATATATATATATAATATATATATATATATATAATATTATATAATATATATATATATATATTTATATAAATATATATATATATATATAATAGCCAATTAAACTCACTTTAAATCAAAAGAGAGTAATTCACTCATAGGAAATAATGGAATGTTAATGAAATCTTTATTTCGTATTTCCTTAACACATGGCGGGTAGTTCACGGATATTAAATATGTCTTAATATCTTGATGTATTTATATAAATAATTGATATTTTTCTAACTATCTCTTGATTAATATTTTATATCAAATCTTGTATTTTCAGTTGACAAAAATAAAAATATTTAAGTTTAAGTTTCTTGTTCTTTAACCAATCATTGTCCTTCCCCCCCCCCCCCCGTCATGCTCTCACTTAGTCGAGCACAACAGTATCGTCAATCTCGCTTTATTTTTTTCTCCTCTTTTTTAAGTTACAAGCTTGAGTGTGCCTTTTTTTACTCGGCCAATCAGAGCATAGCTTATCACCCCTCTCTTATATTAGCAACGACAGAAGTAAAGAGTTTCTTAAAAGCTATAGTGTATATCCTTTATTTGGGGGTACATCCTTCGAACACATATACTGTGTGCGGGTTATACCTTACAATTACATATATATTATATATATATATAATGATATTATATATATATATTAATATAAATTATATATATATATAATGATAATATATATATAATATATATATAGTAATATATAATATATATTTATATATAATATATATAGTATTATATATATATATACTATATATATATATAATGTATAATATATATAATATATATATATATATATATATAATATATTATTATATATACTATATATAAATATATATATATATATATTATATAATATATATATATATATATATTATATATATATCAGTATAGTATATATATATATATATATATATATATACTATATATAATTATATATAGTATATCATATATATAAATATATTATATATATATATATATATATATCATATTTATATATATATATATATATATATTATATATATTATATATATATATATTATATATCTAATATATATATATAATAATATTATATATCCAAATATACACATCATATATATATATAATATAATTATATAATCAAACTTGGATTCTATAGTAGTTCTAAATTTTTTGTTTTCATTGATCACTCAGAATATTACATATATTAATATAGTGAGAAAACTTACTTTTAAATTTTTTTTTATTAAATTATAATTGTATTTATTTCAAAGTAATTTAGTTTTTCAAGATATATATTTCTAGTATTAGTATTTTCATGCTGAACATAAAAAAAAAATATTCCTTGTTATGGAGCGTAAATATTTGGTGGACGTTGCCTCAGCTATTGATATATGAATATACATTTATGAAATTCTAGTTCAAATATATTCGGTTTGCTGAATAGCACGAGAGCAATTTGTTTCTGGAAATAAATAAATGTTTGGTAAATAAAAATCGGAGTCAATTAATTTCTGCAGAAATGACACTTTTTAACAAATTTGAAGTGTTACTTGATTAATTTCGAGGTTAAGGTCTTTCGGACGGTTAATCTCTCTCTCTCTCTCTCTTCTTCTCCTCTCTCTCTCTCTTCTCTCTCTCTTTTCTTCTCTCTCTCTCTCTCTCTCGCCTCTCTCTCTCTCTCTCTCTCTCTGTTCAAGTTTATTGAATTATTCATATGATTTGGTCACTCCTTCATAGTATGTTGCAAAATGAAAAATTATTATACAAACACACACACCTACAACACTTTATATATATATAAATATATATATATAATATATATATATATATAATATATTATATATATATATATATTATATATATTATATAGTATAATTATATACAATATATATAATATATATATATAATTATATATATTATATATAATATATATATATATATAATATATATATATTTTTATATATATATATATTATATAGATATATATATATAACATATATATATATATATATATATATATATTATATATATATTTATATATATATATATATATAACATATATATATAATATATATATATATATATATATATATATTATATATATATATATTATATATATTAGTATATATAATATATTAATAAATATATATATATATATATATATATATTATATTATAACATATATATATAGATATATATATAATATATAATATAATATACTATATAATAGTAATTATATTATAATTATATATAATATTATATATATACCATTTATTATCTAATTATATATTATATATATCTATATATATATATATATATATATACTATATATATATATATATATGTATGCTGCTTTGATTCTGAAGACACTTCGGCTTCTGCCGATAAGGTTGGAACTGTAACCTTTGATGGGATAACCAGATTCATTCCTTCTTCGACTAAATCTTTCTCTCCTCACAATCCATGGTTCCATCGTGCCTGTTCTCTGACCATTAATCCTAGAGTCAGCGCATATCGGGAGTGGGAAAATTCTCGTTCTCCTATCACTCTCGCTAATTTTTTATTCAGCTAGAAATCTTTGCAAGGGTACTCTTTGACGAACAAAGCGGACTTTCATTAAACGAAAGTGCACCGACCACCTCAGTTCTCCTACTGACAAATCTTTCTTGACAAAACCATCTCTAACAACTTCTGTAAATCTGTTTTCCTCCTCTTATTGGCTCTGATGGTTCTGTTGCTAATACTCCAACTAAAAATAAAAATCTCTTCGACCTCCTATTTTCTTCCACCTCAACCCTGGACGATTCTAGCATTCCTCTTCCTCCCAGGTGTCCTATGCATTTGCCTGTGATTACGTTTGATAGTATGCATGGGCTCCTGAAATCTATGAATGTTAGTAAAGCGGGTGGCCCAGATGGCATTCCTCCCCGAGTTTTGAGGGAGTGTGCTCCCGTGCTGACCCCACCCCTCGTTCAACTATATTCTCTATATCTCAATACTAGCACTTCCCTCAGTGTTGGAAGCACGCATATGTCCATTTTATTCCGAGAAAAGGAAGCCGCTCTGATCCTTCTAACTATCGCCCTATAACTCTCACTTGTATTCCATCTAAGATCTTTGAAACACCTCTCAACTCTCACTTCTAAGACCATCTGGAATCTCATTCCCTTCTTTCCGATCACCAGTACATCTTTCGGCGCTCGAGGTCTACTGGCAATATGCTTTCCTATTTAACCGATTTATGGATTTTTGCCCTTAGGAACTACAGGGAAACATGCGTGGTGGCGCTAGACATATCCAAAGGATTTGACAGAGTATGGCACGCGTCACTGCTCTCCAGGATCCCCTTCTTTGTGTTTCCTTCTTCTCTTTGCTTACTTATTTCTAGTTTCCTTTCAAATTGCTCAAAATCGGTTGTTGTTGATGGCGTGACTTCCTTTTTTCTGTCAATAGTGGTGCTCCACAGGGTTATGTCTTATCTCCTACTGTATTCCTACTTTTCATTAATGATTTTCTCACTTGCACATCTACCTCTTCCCACTCATATGCTGATGACTCAGCCTTTCAATCTTCAACTCATTTCAATTTTGCTCCCTCTTTTACTTCTAGAATTGCTTCTCGTCTTATCTTTCCGATCTATTCTAATGAATCTGGAAAGAATTTCCGGTGGGTGTCGTCTGAACCTTCGTGAAATTCAATTCTTATATAAACCCAACTTCTACAAATCTCAATCTCTAAGACACCTTCTAACTTTAGTATCTCTTTCGACCTTTCTTTCGTCTCTCCTGTTGACAATATAAACATCCTTGGCCTTAACATAAAAAAAATGTTTTGGTAAACTTGCATCACAACGGTTGCTAGGGCGGCCCAAAGAAACTGAGAGTTGTGTTTAGACTGCGAGACTTTTTTTTCCTCTTCTCAGTTACTCCAGCTATACAAGGGTTTCATCCACCCTTGTGTGGAGTACTGCTCTCATATTTGGGGAGGCTCTGGTTTCACCCGGCTCATGGATAGGGTCGAGTCAAAGACCAAAAGACTTTTAAACTCTTCTGTACTTTGCAGTTCACTGGAACCTCTATCTTTGCGGCACGATATTGGCGCTTTATCTCTTCTCTATAGGTACCGCAGCGGCAGATGCTCGAGAGAACTTATCACTCGCATACTACCACCTTTACGACGCCCTCTTAGCACAAGGGGTGCTGTGTCTGCGCATAATTTTGTGTTGATATTGGTAACTCCGGGCTAGTTCGCTGCGGTGCTTCCTTCTCTCCTGTCACCTCTGTTCTGTGGAATTCTCTTCCATCTTCTTTGTTTCCTGATGAATTTATTCTCCCTCATTTTAAACCCTGCGTCTGTGCTCATCTGCGTAATTTGCGTTAGTTGGTGAACTTTTGAGGCGTGCAACACCCTATCCTTGAATAGGGCTCTCCCCGTGAGAGG
>JABUQX010049162.1:20000-25209 GCA_015478945.1 Trachelipus rathkii | reverse complement strand
GAAATGAATTGAAGATTGAAGGGCTGAGTCAATTCAGGACATATATTCTGAGTGGATAGAGCGTAGATGTTCACGCGCTCGAGAACAATCATTAATGAAAAGTATGGAATAAATACAAGTAGGAGATAAGACAGAATCCTGAGGAGCAACTACCACTATGACAGAAAAAAGGAAGAGTGGTAAGAAGAGCTAACGCCATCAACAACAACCGATTTTGGGGAAGCAATTTGATAGGAAACTAGAAAATAAAAATACAGTAAAAGCAAAGAGAAGAAGGGGGCAAACCCAAAGAAGAGAGATCCTGGGAAACAGCCGAGCTTGACGCGTGCCATATCTTCTCTGTTCCAAAATTCCTTTGGACTATGTCCAGCGCCGACACACGTGTCTCCCCTGTTTAAGTTCCTAATCAGGGCGGCGAAAAACCGATAAAATCTGTTGTTTTAAATTAGGAAGCATTATCGCCAGTAGACCTCCGACGAGGCCGCAAGAATGTTACTGGGTGAACCGGAAAGGGAAGGGAATTGAGATTCCAGATGTGTCTAACGATAGTTTGAGAGTTGAAGAAGGTTCAAGAGTATATCTAAATGGAATACAATGTAGAGAGTTAAGGCGATAGTTAGAAGGTAATCAGAGCCGCTTCCTTTTCTCGGCAATAGAATGGACCATGATGCGTGCTTGGTCCAACACTGAGGAAAAGTTCTAGTATTGAGACATAGAGAATATAATTGACACGAGGGGGGTCAGCACGGAAGCACACTTCCTTAAAAAACTCGACAGGGAGGGAATTCCATTGCCACCCCGCCTTTACTAAATTTCATAGTAGATGTTTCTAGCAGCCCGATGCCCAAAACTATCAAACCGTAATCACAGCAAAGTCATAGAACCCTGGGAGGAGCAGGAAATGCTTATATCGTCCAGTGTTGAGGTGGAAGAAAATAGGAGCGAGGATCGCAAGAGTTCTTATTTTAGTTGGAGTATTAGAAACCCAGATACCATCCAGAGCACAATAAGAGGGAGGAAAGCACATTTACAGAAGTTGTTAGAGATGGTTTTGAGCAAAGAGGCCAGAAGATTTTGCTCAGAAGTAGGCGAGCTAACTTGACGGTGCGTCTGCCATACACTTTCGGTTTACTGAAAGTCACGCCTTTTGCCTCTCGCACAGATACCGCACGGCAAATATTTCTAGCTGAATGGAAAAATTAGCCGAGATTTGATAGCAGAGGAGAACTCGAGACATTATCCACTTCCTGATACCGCTGACTCTAGAGCCTTAATTGGTTCAGGAGAACAGGTCAACTGCCCGGCATCTCAACCAATTGGATTTGTCCGTACGGGCAGCAGGAAAAGAGCTCTTCGAGGCTCGCATAATACAGAGAAGAATGAACAGATCTGCTTTATCCCATCAAGGTTACAGTTTCCCAATACCTTTTGTATCGACAGAGAAGCCCTGGGTGTCTTCAGGGAATCCGAACAAAGCCAGCCATACGACTATTATACATACCACATGACTATATATATAGTATAAACTATAACATATTATAATAGCACTTACGCGAATTATTACTAGTTATAATATATATACATATATATATATATATAATATATAATTATATTATAGTAAACCGACATCCATCCTCGATAGGCCTATATTTATTTATGATATATTATTTTATACTATATACTATATATATATATATTAATTATATAATAAGATATATATAATATATATACTATTAAATAGTAAAAGTATATATACTATATATATCTATCAATAATATAAGTTAATCAGCATACGATATTAACTAAACACGCATTACACAATAGCCATACATATAAATAGTAATATATAATACTCATACTCATACATAAATTATAATACACTATATCTATATATAGAACATAGGATATCAGATCCCTTCATAATATTCACTATACCTGTATATACTTCCTGTACTACAGCTCTCCCAATCACCTCCTCCTGCGCACATTGCTCCATCTGAGCATCCCATCACCCGCCTACTCACAGTGTAACATCAACCTAGTTCGCCACTCGTGATGAATGACGTGGTATGTCGGACACTGACCTTAAGTACTGACTCCCTACCATACTGTCCACTCATCAGACACCCAAACCTACTATGGTATTCGTCTATATATATATATATATATATATATATAATATCATAGTATATATATATAATTTATTATTTTATATAACTATTATATATATATTTTACCGAGATAAACACCGTCACTCACGGAGCAGAGCCCTAATCAAGGAGGAGGTGTTCATGTATCTCTTACGTCCGAGGCAGGGACGGAGCCAAAGCCCAAGGCGGAGAATAGCTCACATTCTGGCCCTCCTGAACCCAGTTTGGCGAACCTGGTCTTGGGCTGAGCGACCCGATTCTGCTTTTGCTTTGGCAGAGATGCCATCTAACACTGGAGCTATCGGGGCGCTTTATAACTAAATAAATATAAATACATAAAAAAATCAAAACACATTATAACCAGCTCATACATACATACGTATCATTAAATTAGTCTTACTCATACATATTATTATTACCGACACGTTGTTATCATCCTGTTACCACCATCACTACCATCAATATTATTTATTTCATATAATCGTCTACACCACCATCTACTTAATATTGCATCATTTTTAGCTATTCAATTCACCATCACTGCCACCATCACTATCATTACCATTATCATCATATAATTAACATTAGCACCACTATCATCATTATTACCATATATCAATTAATCCTATACTATCGATTACTATTTACCAGCATCATCCATATTATTATTATTCATCACCTATTCCATTACCATATTACATATTATTATTGTCATTATTATAATTATTTATTCACTATATTTTATTATTCACTATCATAATCACAAACACTTATTAATCAACCACTCATTTTTCCCAATTAATTTAAATAGTTCACACAAACTTAACAATAATTCGCAGAACGTCATTCCTTATCCTCCGCAGATGCGACCCATGGCAAAAAGAAAAAGGATGGAAAAAACGAAGTGCCCAGCACCTTGAATCATTGAATAAATTAAAAATCTTCATTTGCCTGACTGCGCCGTTATGGCCAAATGAAGATTTTATTTATTTCACACGTTCGAACGGTGTGCTGAGCGAACTTCATTTTTTTCCATCTCTCTTTATATAGTTATTATTATATATATATATATTATAATACTAATAAATATATAGTCTTATATAATATAATATATATATAATACTTTATATATATATTATATATTATCATACATATATATATACGGTTATACCATATAGCACAGATGGGTGCAGATACATCACAGCGACGTTAATTTTCGTCGCACTCGTCGCATCACACATACGTCGTATATGTGACATTGCTGTTATATATATTGCCTGTGATGTACGCTTTTTTTCGTTTCCAATGCAACGTTTTTTGCGACGTTACATTGTTTAATCTATTAAATGTTTCCGCGACACACTGCTCAGGCGTACGATATTCCTTTTTTTAAAAATAAATAACTCCCTGTCTTTTCAACTGCAAATTTCCTATAATCTTTCATATCTATCTTTGTTTCATTTTTTACACCTGTTTCTTGATGATTATCTATAAGTCATTTTATACTTTTCATATTCTACAGAACTTTGTATTATGTAATTTAAGTTTATTCTTTTCAAATGTCGGTACATTTGAATTTACACTCATAAAATAATTAATATGTCTCCCATGTCACGGTATGTATGTAATGGATCTCGCGAAAGCCCGTAGTTTGGAGTGACTCTGTTTTTAGTCCGTTCACTAATCTATTTGTGTAAATTTGATGTTCTCGACTTTATCTCTATATTCGTCTGTTTTATCTGATCTTCCTCGCATCACTTATCCTATGATCGCTCTATCAGCGTGCTGACCGACTCAATCGCCCAATCTACTCATTCATGTTGGAACTAGGAGATTCAACAGATTCCTTATAACACTATCGAGTTCTCAGGAAATCCAATTCAAGCTCGATTTGTCGTTCTTATACCTATGGAAAAGTTGAAAATTTAAAGAGAACCACAGTTGCCAAACATTTATGAACATACTATGTAAATAAAAAGAATATGTATTATACTTATATATATATATATATAATATATAGAATTCCGCATTATACTGGAATTAGTTCCCCCTATAGCTACACTTACTGTATACATGCCTATGTTGATTACCTATAGTATAATAGAACCAGCCACGACCCACTATACGCTACTAATAATCCTATACTAATATATATTATATATATATATTATCATACTATATATAATAGACAGAATAATCAGTTCATTCTTATATATAGTATTCATATTATGTTTACTTTAACTACAATATAGTATCTAATTTAATATTTTCTCCTAACTTCATTTTCATAGTATATATATAATATATATAATAATTAATAATAATAATAATAATAACAAAGAAACGGAAATTAGCAAGTGTGGTCGTCACAAAAGCAGTACCATAAATTGTTTCTGGCATAGCACTTTACCCAGATACGAAAGGCCTATGACGAATTAAGGCCATGCTTGACATTCTCATCCACATGGGAATTAACGTTGTTCCTAGGTGTCTTTACTGACACTGACATTGTCAGGTTACACTGGTAGTTCTTTGCTTTGCAATTAATTCCATAACAAATTCTAAGTTATTTTACATTACTGCTCCTGTACTGGCCTATATATAATACTATATATATATAAGTATAGCTCACGTATATATTATATATATATTATATTATTGATATGTCAAGTATACTATATATATATCTCTACACTACGACCACACACAAAAGTTACAATCAAATAGATGTCCTAACTAACTTACGTCGATGCAACGTTACCCGTATGTCAAAAACGTTTGCCAGGGATGTTCATGAAGAGTACTAAATACTACGTTACCGATAGGACGTCGCAGTGCACTTGTCGCACTGTTACGTCGCTGAGAGCTGACATTTCTACATCCCAGGGACGTAATATTATTATGTTACTAATACGATGTCGCACATCGCAAAGGAACGTAAAAGCGACGTCGCTTTTACGTTAGTGTGCTATCATGGCTATTATTAATATATATCATATATATTTATATATCATATATATATACTATATTACTATATATATATATATATATATACCTTA
>JABUQX010049162.1:7500-10000 GCA_015478945.1 Trachelipus rathkii | reverse complement strand
AATGCAAAGCGAGAGAAAATCGAAGCCTCCCCTACTATATTCTTATAAAACGCGCACTATATATCTTTTATTATATAATTTCTTGTTATTAATATTAATTAATTCAATAATATATATACTATATATATATAATATATACTATTATAACTAATATATCATACTATACCTACATATATATATAAAATATAATAATATATATATAAACCTATATATCTATATATATATATATATAACACTATATCCATAATATAACTCATACACTATATATACAATACTATATAATATATATAATATATATATATAATACTTATATATATATATACTAAACTATATATATACTTATATCTATATATATATATATACCTACTATATTTCTATATATATACTACTATATATATATATATATATATAAGATATAATATAATACAATATCATATAGTAAATGCGCACACTTTCCTGAAAATAACTGAAAAACAAAATATCGTGATATGAAAAAAAAATGTCGTTGCACAAACATGCAACAAAGGCAGGAGCCGCCACTGATATATATATGTATACCATATACTACTATATACCTACTATACCGTACTATAATATATATTAATATAATATAACTATATATATATAATATACCTATTATATAATATACTAACTAATACTATATTCCTACTAGATATATACTAAATAATAATATAAATATATATATATATATATATATATAATAACTAAAATCTATAATAATATATATATATATATATACTATATATATATATTTATATCTATACCTAAAATTATAAATATATATATATACTACATATAACTCATCAATAAATATATATATATAATACTATATATATATAATACAATATATATATATAACATATATAAAAAAATTACTATATATAATATATATATATATATATTATATATATATGATTAGACAATTACCGCTAAGAGGTTCATTTTTCATGGTCTTTGAGCAATAAGTTAGGCTAGTTTAGGCGCTCCATTTTATCCATTTACCCATTCTATCACTCCGTTATTGTCACCTAGATCTATGTTTTCAATTATAAGATAAATATTAAATTTTCACCAAATGTTTATCACATATTTAACCAAAGAGTATAACATGCTAGATATAATACCCCAGACATTAACCAATCCCGTCCCAATACAACACGAACCTGCATTCAAAACTGAATCATTTTTCGAACGCCTGTACTATGACACGTGTGTAAAGCCTTGACCACAGATTTCTCTCGTACAGTTTGGTCTGAATAACTTATTATCTAATAAAAAAGAAAAGTTTTTTGGTCTTTGCTTTGAAAGCATTATTTCCTATTTGATCTGTAGAAAGCAAAGAAAAATAATATTATTCTCATTCAAACTTTGCCTTTGTTACCCTACATCGCTGTTATATATATATATATTGAAAAATATTTTTTCAGACGAAAAAATTTTATTATTTTTTTTTTTAAAAATAAACCGCCCCACCCGAATATTTTATTTAAAACGCTCTAGCAACTTAGACGAAATAAATACAGAGAACGGTAAGCTCAATTATCAACATCGTTAGTTGGTTCACTCTTGGTGCAGTTCAAAGGGGAACAGAGCAGCCTGAAGATATTGATGTGCCTTGAACTATTAAGAACAAACACAACTGTGAAGTTATCGGAGATTTCAAATGTAACTTTCCTGATGAAGGCTACTTTACCAAGTTTCCATGTTACCTTTTTCTCTTGGACAGCAGGGCCTCCACAGAGCACACCAAAGCGAATTCTACATCGACTAGATTCAAGTATAGCAGAATATTCAAATGGGAAACTCTGTTATACCCCAGAAAAATATTTTGTTTTCTCCCACTACCTAAAATTAGGTTCATGAACACAGCTTGTCATACCTCTAGAATAGGTCTTCAGCTCAATCTAACTGCAAGGCTTCTTCTCTATAGTATAGGTAAAGGTCAAACCGTTCTTCGTCGGACCACATATAATAAAAAACATCATAATTACAAGCAAATTCCACGAAAACTGACTAGGACAGAAAGAGCAGCTGAACAGCTTTATGCAAGTATTCGTGCTCCTTGGGAATCCAAGCCGAAAACTATGGGCCTATTGACACCATTGTCAGGAAACTACAGCAAAATGGCGCATGTATCCTCAAATCCATACTTTATGCTCATCTTCCTAAGATTTGAGAATATGAGGCGTACTCAGAGAACATGACGAGAGCGATTTCCCAGGACATTCTGCGCTTTGACGCCGCTACCCAAGGATCAATAACGAAACGGGTTGGATACTATATATTGGGGTGATTCGGAAAGCACTACCGATAAAGCTAAATCCCCCCCCAAAAAATTCTTAATTACTAAATATATTTAGGTCCTAGAGTAATAAAACGAGAATATATAATGATACTTTTGTTACATACGTTTTATCTACTTGAGTGAAATATAAAATGGGCTAGACATGATGATCCTATCAAAAGTCCATATCTTGAA
>JABUQX010049162.1:0-5000 GCA_015478945.1 Trachelipus rathkii | reverse complement strand
GATCTCCTGCCACGGTGCGATTTTATACCCTTGGGTTTCGTATGTAAAAGAAGACCAAAAAACAAATGTACTAGAAGTCTATTTATTTAACGATTAACGGTATAAAAAAATCTCGTAAATAGCTTTCTACCTCGATATTACTATAATTAGACAAATTGTTTCTTCTTTTTTTTTGTATTTTGACCCAAATCTCATTGCGAAAGAATAGGTATCTGAATTTTTTGCACTTATTGGCACTTAAGAAAATAGTATTTGTAATTTTTTTTTACGCAACAATATATTTAACATATCTCACATAACTCTCCTGGTTTTATTATATTGCATTCTTGGAGAAATTCTAATAAAACATATTCTTTCCTTTTATTTAAAAAAAATATCGTCAGGTTTCATCTAACTAGTTAAGCTACGCCACGTATGGCTAGTGTAAATCACTAGCTCTTAACTAACAACAGTTCAATAACATTTAAAATAAGTTTAACCGCATATAAATTCATGTGGAGTCTTATAAAAAAATTGCAAAAAGAAGGTCTTTTTCTTATAAATTAGATAAAAATAATAATGTCTATAGAATGGAATAACAATTTATTATCCCTCTAAAAATAAATCGTATTAATATTTTCCCAAGCTTTTTTCAAGAAATCAAGAGAATAAGCCATATGGATAAAAAATAATATATATATAAATAAATATATATATATAAAATATAACTATATATATATATAATATGATATATTAATATATTATATATATATATATATTAATATATACCCTCATCTCTTTCCAAAGTGCAATTTTTTTGGAAGACCAATGAGGAAGATCACTTTAATTTTAATTTTTTTCCACTGGGATTTTGTCTTTCCTTTTGTCAATTCCGCATTTCAACTAAACTAAGGAATTATAAATATTTCTAGAGAGAATTTTTTTATTTTGTGTTAAATGACGTTTTTTTATTTTGCTATGAAGACACTGTTCATTGTAGAGCAAGTAACACTTTCAACTTGCACATCAAAGCATACCCTCACTCACACCTACAAACGAGAACCCACACACACACACACTATATATATACAGTTGTCTAAAAAATAAATATCCTCTAAACTTTATAATATATATAGATATTATATATAATATATATATATACATATATATATGTATATATATATATATGTAACTATAATGATATATATAATTAAATATATTATTATATAAATTTATAATATATATGTATACATGTATGATTTAGAAGAGAAGAGGTCTTATTAAGTACACACATTATAAAAAAAACAAATATATTCTATGTATAGATGATATATAAAACATATTTAATGTATAGTATATATAGTATAATATATATGATAATATATGTATATAATATATATATATATAATAATAATATTAATATATATATAATATAAATATATATTATATAAGATGTATAAATAGATGTATTTGTTGTGTATGTAGTATTATATATATATATATATATATATATTATATTATATAAAATATATATATATATAATATATAATTTACTCTATATTTATACATTATATAAAGAAGATCTATATAATAAACAATATATAATATATACAATATATATAATTATATGTATAGATATATTATTATATATATTAATTATGTATAGATATATAAAACATTATTTGATGTTTTTCTTGTGTGATATTAATAATTATCTTATAAGAGAAGAGATCTATATAAGACACTACATGTATAAAAAAAACAATATATATATCCTTATTATATTATATTAAATGATTAAATATAATATATATAATATATATATAAATATAATATATATAATATATATATATATATATATATATATATAATATCATTAAATAAAATATAATATATAATATTATATATATATTATTATAATAATAATATATAATATATATAATATATAATATTAATATAATATATAATATATATATATAATATATATAGTTCGTCAAAAAAACCTCTAAAACTAATACGTATATGATACTGAAATGTATCGTCAAATTTATGATTTTCTCGCAAATTTTTAAAATGTTCAACTTTTTGATAAAAATAGTTAGAACAACATTACTCTACTAAATTACTTATATTTACACATTAACGGTATAAGAGAAGAGTCTAATAAGTCACACATTCAATAAAAAAACCAAAAATAGTTCCCTAGGTTATAATGATATTAAGCACATTATTTGATTTTTTGTTGTGGAGTTGTAAAACTGTCTGTATACCTTTCGTTTATACCACCGAAGGAGATTAATTTTTCTCATGCAACTCCGGTGATGGATCCATTATTTTAAAACATTCGATTCCGATTTCGGCTTAATTATTTTAAAGTTATGCAGTTCCGGCTTTAACCCCAATCCTTAATTTTATTTTAGGATAAAAACACTTTTTTTTTTTTTTCTCTTGCTTTGACTCATTCTCCGCAGCTCTATATATATATTATATATAATATATACTATATAATTATATATTATATATTATATATATATAGTATAAATATGTTATTATATATAAATAATTTGCATATTTTGTTAATGGTATAGTGAGATAGTTACAAAATATCTCAATTTATAGAGTAAAAGCTTTATATTATGTCCTGATTAGGAACATAAGGTATATTTACGGTTACGTAGAATACTAACGATATAACTGTAAAGAAATCCCAATCCGGCGAATGTCGTATGAGGCGTAATGTATTTAATTATATATATTTATTAGTATTTTTAAGTGTACTTATAACAGTGTCAAATGTTAAAAGGAGGATATCCTATTTCACTTGCATCGCCATTGAGACATGTTAATGCAAAATAAATTGAATCATCAATTCTTATAAAAAAAAAGTTCGTGTACTTAATATTGTTTTACCGTAAAGGTATTATTATATAAACTAATATTATTATAAATTAAATTATTATATAAATATGAGTGATAATTCATTGTTGAACCTGGTTTTCATCCACTTCAATCCTCGAAAATCTTCCTTGAAAAAATCTTCTCCTTCGAATAGTGCAAACCAGTGTATGGAGGAAATATGTTGACCTTTGACTTTAGATTGACCGTTTCCCTTCCAAAACGAATTTGGTGACAAGCTCACTTTATAGCAAAATAACCTAAAGGAGAAATTGTTTTTTTCAAATTTTATTTGTTCAATTCAGGTGAGATTGTTTCATTCTAATCTTCATTTGAGATGTGTTAATGCATCAAAAGCAACGTTTTTCATCACAATCGGCAAATCAATTCATTCATACATCCTCCACAGTTGCAACACGAAGATCAGATAGATATTTAGATAAAATTATCAAATTATTCTCAGAAATGCGAATAGAATATCCTCTATCCTTCTAAAGTGATTTGCCAGATGAAATAATATTTGCAACATTAATCTATATACTTTATATAATATATATATATATATTAAATATATAATATATATATATTATATATATTATATTATATATAATTATATATATATATATAATATATATATATATATATATATATGAGAGATGAGAGACAGAGAAGAGAGAAGAGAAGAGAGAGAGAGAAGAAGAGATGTAAAATGAAAAAAATCACATTAAAAATTCAATTAAGTTAGTTTTTTCCATGGTTGAGTGATGTAAAAAAAAATTAAGGAAGCTCTCTCTCTCTCTCTCTCTTCTCTTCTTCTCTCTCTCTCTCTCTCTCTCTTCTCTCTCTCTCTCTCTCCCTCTCTGCTTAAGTTTTTGGTCTCTTCTCTTTCTTTCTCATTTCTCTCAACAATTGTTATCTTCTTTATCATTTCATTTTCTTTATTTCGTTATTATTCTTTTGATTTCTTATTTTCCTCCTCAATTTTTCTTTCTATCTATCTATCATATCTATCTATCTATCATCTCTATTAATATCTATCTATCTATCTTATCATCTAGTTTATCATTATCTATCTATCTATCTATCTATACTATCTTATATCTAATCTATCTATCTATCTATTCTTATCTATCTATCTATTCTATCTATCATCATCTATTTCTAAATCAAAAGTGCATGCAATAATCTCTTATGATCAAAAGCTTGATCCATTAGAAGCATACTTAACTTTATAATATGGTCTTACCTAGTAGTCGGTAGCCTTTATAGATAATCTAAATATAAATTAATTATATTCTGGCCGCTACTATAGTGTAGTTAAAAGAATACGCCTCAAGAATTACTTCATAAGAATTTCTAAGTAAAAAATTATAGAGTATCTGATAATAGCTAGCTTCTTCCAATGTTTTTTTTAAAGTAATATTACTCTTTAAAGGACCATGAAAGGAATTTAATATAAATTCTGAGAAAACTTTTTCTTTAGATTTTTGATCAATTTTATATATCTTTATGTATAAAATATAAATATAAGTTTACTGTTATATAATAATATGGTTAAGATAACTCAATACGTTTATTGATATAGTTTTAATAGGTATGGAAACTATAATTTCATAGTCGAAAACATTCTGAATACATGGATGAAGTACTTTTGTTTATGTTTATAATTTCACGTTATAGGAAATGAGTGTTACTTAGCAATTTCTTTAATAACACGGGTATATACAAGATCGCTTCTAAAATAGATCTTTTATATATAATGTGTAAGGCTCATGTTTGCATTTAGGTGTGATGGCTTATAAGACGTATTTTTATTTACTATTTATATAATATTATATATATAAATATATATAATTATAAAATATAAAATATTATAATATATATTAATATCATATATACAAATATATATAAAACATAATAATATATATATACTATATTATATATATAACATATACATATATATATAATATTATTATATATATATATAATAATATAACTAATATATATATATAATATTAATATAAAAAATAAATTAATAATAATATATATATATATATATATATATTATATAAGCTGTTGTGATGTATCGCGTGCTCAAAGTTTTAAAAAACTGAATCTCTCTTTTT
>JABUQX010049161.1:37500-43233 GCA_015478945.1 Trachelipus rathkii | reverse complement strand
TACATACATACATATACATACTATTATTATATATTATATTATTACAAAATTACATACATATTACTGGTTGGTGGGTATATTGGCATATATAAATATTGGTTATGCTATTATTGCCATAAGTTATTATATATTGCCATTGGTTATTACATATTATTATATATGATATTATTGTTATTGTTATTATTATTATTATTATTATTACATATTGTTGTTGTTAATATTAATATTACATATTATATACATAAATTATTATTATTATTATTATTATTATGATATTATTATTATTGGTTATTATTGGTTAATATTATATTATTATTATTATTATTATTGGTTGGTTATATAATATTATTATATGTTAGCTACATATATACATATTATTACTAAACATATTACATACAGATATAAAGAAGATATTAGCATATATTATTATTATTATTATATTATTATTACATATATTATTATTATATTAATATAACATATTATTATTATATTATTATTATTATATTATTATTATACATTATTATTATTATTATTGCTGTTATTGTTATTATATTATTAGTTATATTATTATTATTATTACATATTATTATAGTTATAATACATACAAACATATTATTATTGTTGTTAGTTATTATTATTATATATATATATTATTATTAATATTATTATGATATACACTTTTATATGCTATTATTATTATTATTGGCTATTATTATTATTATACATAACATACATACTATTGCTATGATATTATTATTATATTATTACATGCTATTATTATTATATTGGCTACTGATATTATGTAGTATACATATTATGATAAACATTGGCTATTATTATTATTACATATATTATTATTTTATCGTTTACTACATAACTTTATATATGGCACATATTATTATTACTGCATCTGGTATGTTATGGTTATAAATCCGTAATCCCATTACCTTGTTATTGAGCTAATATATTATATTATATTATATTACATACATATATATTATTATTACATATTATACATACATACATACATTGTATTATTACATATATACATATGGTTGTTACAGTTGTTGAAGAAGAATAGCATACTACATATTAGTTGGCTGGTTGGTTATTACATATATGTATAAATATATATATATATATATATAGTATATTCATAGTTGGGCTGGTTGAAAGATGTTATATTATTATTGATAGTTATACAGCTGTTATATATATATATATATATTATATATTTATTATTATTATTATTATATTACATATATATATATATATTATAAATATACATATAATATATATATGTGTGTGTGTGTGTGTGTGTGTGTGTATAAAGCAATTTTGGCAAAAATGATCTTCCAATTAGTAAACAAATTCAATAGATGAAAAAAATTAATAAAGCCAAAAATAAATTTTAAAATAAATATAAACAATATTGAACAAATGATGAAAATAAAATAAAATAAAATTTGAAAACTGAAAATTAAAGAAATCGAAAATGAAGATTTCAAAAGGGGAAAAAGTTATTACATAAAAACAATAATATTTTTTAAAGAGTAACTCAGTTTAGTAACAATAATAATAATAATAAAATAATAATAATAATAATAATAATAATAATAATAATAATAATAATAATAATAATAATAATAATAATAATAATAATAATAATAATAATAATAATAATAATAATAATAATAATAATAATAATAATAATAATACACACACACACACACACACACACACACACACACACACACATAATAATAATAATAATAATATTAAAACAATAATATTAAATAATAATAATAATAATAATAATGCTCTAATTATCATACTCTTAGACACACACAATAATAATAATAATAATAATAATAATAATAATTTTATAATAATCATAATAATAAAATAATAAACATAAAAATTCAATAATAATAATAATAATAACAATAATAAAAAAAAAAATAAATAATAATAATAATAATATTACTACTACACAAAAACACATAATAATAATAATAATAATAATAATAATAATAATAATAATAATACCTAATAATAATAATAATAATAGTAACGGTAAATATAATAAAAAATTACTAAGATTATGGGAAAAAAACATAAATATCAGGGAAATAAGATGTAAATATTCTTTTCTCAATTAATAAATATAAATATGAATATAAATATAAATATAAATATAAATATAAATATAAATATAAACATAAATATAAATATAAATTTAATATAAATATAAATATAAATATAAATATAAATATAAATATAAATATAAATATAAATATAAATATAAATATAAATATAAAATTAAATATAAATATAATATAAATAAATAAATATAAATATAAATATAAATAAATATAAATATAAATATAAATAAATATAAATATAAATATAAATATAAATATAAATATAAATAAAAATATAAATATAAATATAAATATAAATATAAATATAAATATAAATATAAATATAAATATAAATATAAATATAAATATAAATATAAATATAAATATAAATATAAAGTATAAATATAAATATAAATATAAATATAAATATAAATATAAATATAAATATAAATATAAATATAAATATAAATATAAATATTAAAAAAAAAAGAAAGATTGTCAAACTAATTGAGCTGAAAAAGAATGTTTCCCAAAAACTGAATTAGAAAACTGAAGTCCCAAAATCATAATCACAACACATTAACCGGGTTAAATGAAAGTACAAAAGTGAAAATAATATACATATTATTATTATTATGCCATATAGCAGGCGTATTGGTTACACATATTATGCTGGCTATTATTGTTGGCTGGTTATTATTGTTAAGGTTAGCGATATATTATTATGCAGTATATATATATATATATATATATATATACATGGTTATTGGCTGGCTGGCGGCTGGCTGTTATTATTGCTATTGAGCATAGCTGAAAACATTGCTGGTTATACTATGGCTATTATTGTTGCTACTATATACATATATGAGCGATATATGTTATATTATATATATATTACGTAGTGTATATGTTACATATTATTACAGTAGTTGTTGGTTGCTGGGTTGATATTATATTAAGAAGGTTATGCTATATTATATTATTGCTTTATTTTATTACATACATACATGTGTTTTACAAATATGTGAAATTTCTGTTATTAAGATAACTAAAAATCACATATACTATGCTATTATTGATATTATTACATATACATATTATATATTATTATTATTATTATTATTATATTATTATATATTATTATTACATATACATATTACATATTGTTATGTAAGTGTATATGCTACATATAGTTAATATTATTATTACATATTATTATTATTATTATTATATATTATTATACAGAGTATATATATATTATTAAGTGCCATATATATATATATATATATATATATTAGTGATGGTACGATTAATCATTATCCGCATCTACGCTTTGCCCTGCGGATGTTGTGGAAGCATTTTGAACCATCTTTAAATAAAACAAGAGCTAGAAAAACGCTTTGTTCTGTGGAAATTAATGACTTCATACTATTGCAACTTACTTAGATCCCCCGTTATAAAGGGGCAAGTGTTTTGTCACTTTGTGTGCCGTGCTGAAAAACTTCAATCCTAACAGTCTATTAATTCTCCACACATTAAAAGTTGAAAACGAAATTACAAATCATTATCTTCTACTAGTAAATCATTAACAGATTCACTCAGTCCAGTGTGATGAGGAAACACAAGCATTACTAAAAATGTAGTGCAAATGGTTGAAAAACTATCACCAAGAAAAACGACAAGATACAAATTATGATCCTATTAGTTGGTGGAAAGTTAAGCAAAATGCTTACCCACGCTTGAGTAAACTTGTAAGGAAATATTTGGCCTGTCCCCCAACTAGTGTTAAATGAGAGAGTATTTAGCAATGCTGTGCTAATATATGATGAAAGAGAAACAGATTCTCAGCAGAAAGGCAGAAAATTGATGTCTCTCAAACACAACCTCTATATTTGAATTTCAAATACCAGTACAAAATGCATATAATCCATTGTAAAACTCTTTCATTAATGGAGTGAGGTTGGGAAAGTGGGTGGGGGTGCATTTGAGTTGGGTCTCCGTCCCGCACCCTGGTAACAATTATATTAATAGGTTGTGACTAAAATGTATATATATATATTATACATATATTATATTGTTATATTATATTATTGTTATTGTTATTATATTATTATATTATTATTACATTATTATTATTAACTATTATTATTATTATTATTATTAATATTATTACATATATATTATTACATATTATTATATTGTTATATTATTATTATATTATATTATACATATTTATATTATTATTATTATTATACATACATATATATTATTATTACACAGCATTTCATACTGTTAATGGCATAATCGTAATATATTTGGGAAATATTGATATGCTGATATTGGCGCATGTTGGTTATTGGCTACTAGTTATATACATATATTACTATATATTATTATTATTATTTGTTACAGCATATTGTTGTTGTTGGTTATTGTTATTATTATATTATTACGGCCAGAGCAAAGCATGACAGTGATATACACCGTACATATTATTGGCTGGGGTTGGTTGCTGATTATTATTGCCAGACAAAGAAAGAGTTGGAAGATTGTTGGAGCGCTAGCTATATATTGGTTGGTTATACTATTATTGGCTATTATTGGCATATACATATTATTACTGTATTTACAAGGTTATACTAATGTTTATTTGAGGCTAAGGCAGCTGTATATGGTGCTGGGCATGGCTATTATTGCTGGTTGGGCTGGCTGGCTACATATTGTTGGCTATTATTATACATTATTGGTTATGCCATATATATATAAGGCTACCGTATAGGCTGCTAAGGATATGTTGGCTGCTAAGTTAAGGCTGGCTACAAGGCTGGCTGGCTGGCTGCTGGTTGCTGGCACAGCAGCAGCAGCTAGCAAGGCAGCGTTGGCTGGTTATGGCTATACATGGCTAAGGCTGCTGGGTTGATTTTTATATATATTGGTGCTGCTGTTATGCTATATATATATATATATATATATATAGCAAGATATATGTATGTTATATATATATATATATATATATATATATATATTATTAGTTATTATTATATATATCAAACAACAAAATCCGCATCCGCAGATATGAAAATCCAACATCTGCATCCGTCAAAAAACGATCCTGCCGCATCACCAATAATATATAAACATATATATTATATATACATATATTATTATTATATATTGCTATATATATATATATATACATATATATATTATATTATATTATTATATATTACATATTACATATTGGGTTGGTTATTAAGTTATATACGTTAAGGTTGAGCGTACATATGTCATTAGTTGTTAAGGTTGGTTGCCATTATTATTGGTTGGTTATATATTATTATGTTGGTTATTATGGCATATAAACAATAAGGCTAAGGCTATTAGCTGCTGTTGCTACAAAGAGCAGCTGGGATGCAGCTACTAAGGTTGGAAGGATATTATGCCACATATATTATTGATATTATTGTTGTTAGTTATTATATATATTATTATTACATACATATTTTGCTAAACATATACATATAGAGAAGAGTTATTACATATATATATATTATTGGCTATTATTGGCTGGTTATTGGCTGCATGGCTG
>JABUQX010049161.1:32500-35000 GCA_015478945.1 Trachelipus rathkii | reverse complement strand
AGACACCATACATATACATGGGAAGGAAGAAGGGAGTATATACTGTTACAAGGCTGATATTGTTGTTGCATATTATATATTATATATTATTGCTAAGGCGCGCTAATATTATTACATATATATTATATGCATACATGCCATATATTATTATTACTGGTTAAGTATGTAAGCGTAAGAGCAAATAAGAGCATATGTTGGTGCTACATGTTGGTTGCTGGTTGCTGGTTATACATATTATTATTATTATGTATGCGCTGCTGATATATATATACGCTATATATATATATATATATATATATATATATATATATATATATATATATATATATATATATATATATATATATATATATACGGGAAAAAGAATTACGGTTTATAATTATTTTAATAGTTTTATTTATTAAAACAAATTTTAATAACATTTTTTATTTTATGTTTTATTTTTTGAGGGGGGGGGGTTGTAATTTTTCGTCTTTTCAGCCCTTCTTCTTTTGGGTTCTAAAAATTCAAACAAAATTTGAATTTAATCTGGTCGTTTTGAAGTTGATAAGGAATCAGTGTCATTTCTTAATATTGACAGATTTTTGCGTATAAATATTGTCGTCATTGCATAAGATTTACCGCGAATGGTTGGTTAAAAGTATGATGTAGACGAAAATAATTTTTTTTTTTTTAATTTATGCAAACTTTAGCGCAAGAGTGCCAAAGTAATTATGTTACACTCTACAGAGAGTGTTTGAAGTTAGTTCAAATATTTATACGCCTCAATACACAGTCGTTGAAGAGAGGATGACCCTGCAGGTAGTATATTGAAAAGAATGAGCGTAGACTTTCTGCTTAGAGGTGGAAAACTTTTACGAAAAGTTTATGAGTTGAGGTTTTGCAACTTGAACTTGCACTAAAAAATCATACCTACTACTTCATTATTAAGCATTTCATAACAAATTCAAGTACTTGAAATAAGATTCTGCAACTTTACATTTCAATTTTACAGTATACATTTTTATTATAAAAACAATGATAAAAAATAAATTAATTTCTCGTATTTTAATAAACTTTAAAAAGATTTAAATGGTTCCACTTCGTAAATTTATCTATTTTTCATTTAACTGCAAAATATTTTCTTGTCATTGTGTAACAAAACAATTAAGTGTTGTTTTTATAAATTAATTCAAAAGGTTGAAGTTAAAGGTTGAAAAATGATACCTTTGAAGGAAGCAAATAAAATATAAAACTTATATTTATTTTAATAAAAAGTTTTTATATTTAAATAGCTTATAGGTATACGGTGGGGGCATGAAGCACCTGACCACTTAGCCCCAGCTATAAATATATGAAAATGTGGGAATCTAAACGCATAATATATATATATTATATATATATTATATTATATATAGATATTGATACAGTTGGTGCTAGTTACACATATATATATATACATATTACATATATAGTTTAAAGATATTATTGGTTAGTTACATATATATTATTATTATTACTATTATTATATTATTATATTGTTGTTATTATTATTGGAGCATATATATATTATTATTGCTGGTTATTGGTTATATTGGTCATTGGAGGTTATTATATAAAACATATATACATATTATTATTATTGATATATTATTATTATTATTATTGCTGATATATATATATTATTATTATTATTACATATTATATTAAAAGAAATTATTGCTATTATTACTATTATTATTGGTATTATTGCATGCTATTACATACATACATACATGTTAAGAAAGATAAAGAAGAGTTGATATTATTATTACATACATTATTATTATTATTATTAGCTAGTTATTATTATTATTATTATACATATATATATATTTATTATATTATTACATATTATTATTATATATACCTTATATTATATATACATATATATATATATTATTATTATTATATTAATATTATTATTATTATTATTATTATTATTATTATTTTTATTATTATTATTATAAACATATAAGTAAATGATTATTCCGAATTTGATACTATTTTTATTATAACTAGTCAAATTAAGGTTGGTTACAGCATATAAACATATATTATTGGTTGAGCATACATATACATATTGGTTATAAGATATACATACATATTATACATATTATTGTTATTATTATATACATATACATGTATATATTATTATTATTATTACACTATATATTATTATTATAATATGTTGTTGGTTGCGTCATACATATTACATACATACATACACATATTATTGTTAGCTAGCATACAAGAAGAAGGTACAGCAGTTATTATTGGTTGTTGGAGCATACATACTCCATATATATTACATACATATTATTATTATTACATATATTATTATATATATATATATACATGTTATATATATTATATATATATTATTATTATTATTATATTATACATGCGCGTGATCATCATCATTCATTACTAATATTTATATTATTACTATTATTATTATTATTATTACATTATTATTATT
>JABUQX010049161.1:12500-25000 GCA_015478945.1 Trachelipus rathkii | reverse complement strand
AGAATCATCTGGTCCGATTAAAATATATAATAATTAATATATAATGAGAATAAATAATAATTATATAAATATATATATTAATAATTAAATAATAAATATACCTTCAAATAGTATAAAGATTTGATAAGTACATATATTATAAATATATAATATATTAATAAAATTAATAATAATAAAAGAACCTCAGAACTAACTTAAACAAGATTCTTAAAAGCATTTTATGATCCACTCAAAAGTGACTGAAAGTCTTTGTTCAAATCTTTTTCAATTTTATATTATTAGCTCTATTTTGAATTCGCTCTTAAATACATACTTCGAAGATCTTTGAACGTTAATAATCATTATATGGTTGTGACAATTGCATTTCAAAGACATTAATAAACTATTTTGTCTAATGGCATTTTACCCAGACTTTCCAGAATTGCTGCTTTCTTTGCCATCCACCATTTATGCAAGTAGTTATGCTTACAAGGGGTTTTATTGATAGGGAAGTAAAATTAGGAAAAATAGTGATAAGAAGAATAGAAAAAAAGAAAAAAGAAGGAAAGAAATTAATATTATGAATATGATGAATTATTAGAAAGATTATATGTAAATGTATTATAATTACAATATATATATAATATATATAATATTAAAATTTATAGAATATGTAATGTTAATTTGAAGATTAAAATGAATATTAATCTAATTATTATTAATTGAAATTATATGTTATTAATTTAAAATAGAAATATATTAATTAAATTATAATTATCATATATATTAATTATAATATATCTATTTATTATATATATATGGTTAAACATTTAATAAAATTAATCATAATTGTTACAGATTAATATTAGAAATACACGTGATTAGCTATCCTCTTCCCATACAATATGCAAATGAAATTCTATATATGATAATTATTAATTATATAATTATTAATTAATTATTAATATCTTTAATTTAATTATAATAATTAAATTAAATGAATTAAGAATAATAGTAGATGATGAAAGAGCATATGAGATATAAATATGAAGCTATATAGTACTATGCTATTATCATAATTGGTTACTATTAATACTTAAAACTATCTGATAGAAATTTATATCTTAATTAATTATGAATATTAATTATTTATTATTATATTTAATTATTATATAATAATATATAATTAGTAAAAACTTATACTTAATATATATTATATTTTTATTCAATCTATTTGGATTTAGAACTAAGTTTCTAATTGAATATGGTTCAAAGTATTATGAGTATGAATTTTATTATAATTAAATTGTAAACACTGTCAAGTTCTTTTAAATGTCACGTGCCCTCTTTTCTTCAGAGATTTAACGTTCACCCAGTAATTCCATCTATTTAGAGACTAGGGATGGGGAAGAGTAAAATTTCTAAATCAATCTATTAATTCATGACTGTCCAAAAAGTTGGAATCTAGTAATATAAACTTCCATGTAAGCTTTAAACAGTTTATTACCAAAATTGATATTATATATTTTTGATTTGTACTATTTATTATTATTATAATTAATATTTATTAGTTGGTTTAGGCGCCAATTGATTTAATGATTTATTAATTTATTAATATTTATTAATGAAATGTTATTAATTATATAATTATTATTATTTTATAAATATTTTTATGTAATATTATTTATATTATTATATATTATAATTTTATTATATTTATATTATTATTTTATTATTATATTATTATTTATTATTATTATCTATTTATATATTTTTTTATTATTTTATTTATTTTTTTAATATTATATATTTTATTATATATAAATATTTAATATCGACAACAATACTTTATGATAACTTTAAAAAATAAGATAGCCTATATTTTATTATAATTATATTATTTGATTATTTTTCTTTCATTAGAAGTAAGAAATGAAAAGTTTTATTAGCTATTAAAATTATATTAATTTTTATTATTATTATTTAAATATATAATTTTAAAGAAAATCAACTACTTCAGTTATAATATTTAGATTAAGAAAAATGATTACGTTGCTAATTTAAAAATTAAAATATATACATAATAACAAAGAAATTTAATGTTTAAAATCATGTTAATAATAATTAAGACCATAATATTAAGTATACTATAATAATTACCTATTATAATAACTTTGTATAAATATATTAACTTTTTATTTCTATATATAACATATGCCGAATAATACATTTATCATCGTGATTCTCTCTCCTAATTAGAGGCTATCAAATAACTCCTGATTCACACCTATACAATTACTAACTCTAATATGCAAACCAAATATATAGAATAATAAAATATGATATATTAGGGATATTTATAAATATTAAAATGAAGCCGAATGATAGTTGAGTAACAAGATGTATTCGTTGATTATAGTACAACAGTTTATATCCTTCGGCACTCATTGCCGAATACTATATCTATATAACAAGTTTAAGGTTTCCTGCACTTTTACAGTAAGTCATTCTTATTCTTAATTCATATATAATTTATTTAATTTCTTGACAATACAATCGTCATAGATAATAGACACATAAACTGGCCCATACATAAGTTACACTAGTTGTATAACTGTCATATGCCCTTACCTCATTTCTAATAAAATGCATTTCTTATCTCCAGTGTCACTATTTGACCTCTTAATGTCCAATAAAGACTTTGGAGGGGGAGATCCTTGAACCAGACACTCGAGGTCAACTTTGCTCCTGAAAAAACTTGAGGCCACTTGCTTCAAAATTGGGGAGAAGCCATCGTAAATTGAAAGTATATTATTCTTATATATATATATATATTATATATATAATATATATAAATATATTAATTAAAATATAATAATATAATAGTATTAATAAATAATATAATATAATAGTAATATAATAATATAATATATACTTATAAAAATATAATATATGGTAATATTATATAAAACATATACTATCAGTGGCGATATTTTAAAGCTGATTAGGCAGGGTAGGCATTGACCATAATCTATATTTTAAGAACAAATTCATATAAGAAAAAACAATAAAAAATAATAAAGAAATGTTAAATATAATAAGAAACCTAAGAAAATTAAAATATAAAAACTTAAATAAAAATAAGAAACAAATAAAAGTATTATTGCGGTTGCCTCTACTGATCCACTGACTTAACTTTCTAACGCAACATTAATAAAAGAACTTGCAAAAAACGATGAATTGAGAAAAGAAAATAAGAGTATGGCAAATAGCTCAATATGCTATAAAAGAGAGGTACGCTGAAAAACGTATGATGGTAAAGATCCCGCATGTGCCATATATAGTTTTGTATTTTATATCTTATTGAGTAGTTTTCTAAATAGACCTATATATTTTTCACTATGCTCAATTTTTAATTATATTATATATTAAGTTTAAATATAATTATAATTAAATTGATAATAGTATTACCTATATTAATTGTAACACTGAGTTAAGTATTGAGCAGAATTTAGGACAAATCCGCTCCACATCTTAAGCTAAGCCCCCTACATATATTTGACCAATATTTTGTTCTTATAAATACCATCGCCCTAGAACTTCTAACTTACTTGCACCGCGTACCAAATCTAAATTTAACCTAACATTAAACTCTATTGATATTTTCACGGGACCATATAATTTAAATGGGAAATCTGAAAAAGATGAGATCCTTCTTCATGGAAGTTCGTTAGACATCTGTATCAATTATTTATAAAGTTGATTTAGTGTGTTCTTAGAGCGGATATTTACGGCAAATGGGGAGTTGTAATGTAGTTCTTGATTACAGACATATTTATACAGCCAATGTGAGATTAATAGGTGCAGAGTATGCTGAAGTCAGAATACGTACTATGTTTGTTGTCTCTGATTATGTTTATATCATGGTAACACTGATCCGATAAAGTGTTGTATTTAGTTATGTGAGCTTTCTTGAGTCTGTACTTAGTTAAGACTCTCTGACCTTTTAAGTGAGATTGCTATATATTTATTGTTGATATATAGCAGGTGGAGGGTTTCTGCAACGATACTCTGTATCTGCAAGTAGGTGTTATGAAATCTCATGATTATAATAATTTTATTATTTAACACTTTTCATTCTGATCTTATATTATATAATAAAACTAATATAATGATTAGTGCATATTATAGTAAATATTTATTATAATCTAACATATAGTTATACTACAATATACTCTCTAATAATGATAAATGTATTTTGAATTTAGACTAGTTATTTAGTAAAGATATGTGTAGTATACCTTGTATTATTTATAGTAAACCATGTTATGATGTATCAATATGATTAGGCGTAATCGATTGTATTATGTATCCATTAATGATATATTTATTAGTTTATGAACTTATACTTTATTATATATAATGATTAAGTATTTATTAAATTATAAGAAATAAAAATATATATTCTCAAATTGGGTATATAATAAGTATAGTAGATGAATTAGACAACAGTCCTTTATTAAAATCAATATTCTAAATGTATTTTTATAGTATAACATTTCTATTGATCTGTAAGTGTTGATTTATGTTTATAATTACTTTATTATCTAATACAGTCATAGTGTGATTGTTATTATTGATTCTTCTTCTATCATGTTAGTTGTGTTACTTAAATATATTATCGATATAAGTTGATGTATTGTTTAATAGTATCAAACTTTTATATTTGTCCTGCATAGTGTGCTCGTTATCGCTCATCTAAATCTTTGTTTGATTCGTAAAAGTGACTGCATTCATTTAAGACTATACTTTGACTCTTAGCTTGCAATGTTAATAATATATATAATAGTATGTATGTCTCTAAAATCTTTTTATTAAAACTATGAGCACTTGTCGGTATAGTTTATTAATAAATACTATTTGTTTGTCTGGAAAGTGTATGTTTTGGGGATCTTAAAAATTCTTATTTTTTTTATCTGTAATATATGTATATATATATATATATATAGTATATATATAAAATATATATATAAATATGTAGTTAGTTATTATATATAACTCTGTTATTAGTCTTATAGATAAATAGTGGTTTTTGTCTATAAATATCATTTTCTTTCTTTATAAATAAGGTGCATGGTTTTAGTAATTTATTCATATCTCTCTCTATAAGTATGCATACTTTAACACTGTCTTATTAAATAGTATATGTTTTAAGATCTTTTTTTATCTAATAAGTATATATATTTGCTTAATACATTTTTAGTCTAGTTTAAGTATTAAAGATTGCATTTGTTCCTAACTTATTTATCTACAAACAATCTTTATTTTAATATATTGGTAGTATTTTATGTTATTCTGAGATATTATACTCGTCATATTAACTAGGTTTTACCTAAATATTCGTATTTACTTACTAAAAATCGTTTTTAATACTTTATATATCTGTAATTCTGAAACTCTGTCTTCTAATGGTTTTACTAAATATAATTATTAGCCATCATAATTAGAATTCGCCTATTAAATATGCTATAGTGTTTATACTCATTCTTAAATGGATTTTATCTTTCAAGGTATTATTTTAAACATTATCCTAGCCCCTTAATATGGTTAATATAATATAGTTGGTTTATGTTATATATATACCAGTTTGTATTCCATAGCACTTTATAAATGTGTTTAGTTATTATGTTTCATGTATCTTGGGTGGTTTTAAACTTATATTACTAAGGATGGTGTAGTGCATTCATATGTAGTTTATAACTATGTGGTTCTTGCAATAGTTTATCTTTACTTTTAGTTTTGTATAATTAAATGTCCAGTTGTAGTTCTACATTTCTTGCAAAGTGATTAACTTATAGTTCATATTGTAAAGTTGTTAGCTAATATCATATGGTTACGGTTATTGTGATATATTCTTATGTATAAACACTTTAGTTTGTCCCAAATATAAGTGTATCTTTTTCTTTGCAATTATGTTAGTAAAATATATCGTAATTATAACTATATCTCATGTGTAATTTTAGTTATATACAGACATCTATATGTATTAAATATGGTTTTATGTAATACCCCCTGTTCTCTAAACATTACTATTAGTGAGGAGAGGGTTACAAATGATCAATATATCTATCTCTATCGACAAATAATTTATTTCATTGTCTGTTTTGATTCTATCGTGATGAATCGTCTGTCCCCTCATTTTAATTTTAAGCCTTATAGCTTAACCATAGTATGTGTAAATTTGATTTTATTAGGAATAAGTATTTAGATTAAAAATCATTTAAGATTTTTATTTTAATTACAATCTACACCATTCGAAATAAATATTGATAATCATATACACATTATTAAGTATATATATATAACTAATTTATATAATTATAATATTATATATATACTATATATATTATAATATAATTTAAGAATAATAATATTATTATTAATATTATAATAATAATTAATAATAATATAATTATATATATATATATATTATATTAATATATATAAATATATTATAATTATATAATATAATATATATATAATAATAGTTAATAATTATAATATAAAATAATATATATATTTATATATAGGATGTTTGTGGTGTTGATGGTAGTTAAAATCTTGTGCCTCCCAATTTAAACTGGGCATTGAGCCTATCGCAGAATTTCAGTTAGTTATTTGATTAGTTATATAAAAGATCTTCGATGCTAAACTAGGATTACAATTTCAATTCAATATCGTCATCCTGGATAAGATTAAGCTTATATCATCACTTGAGTACTTACTTCTTAACATAGAACAAACGAAATGGCACTGCACTCAATTTGAACCACGATTGGTGGAGAACTGTTTGATTTTTTTTATATATATTTTTTAATTCATTATGTAATGAATATTATATGTTATGATAGAGATGTAAAATTCATATTAATAGCTGCCAAAGATACTACGGTTATTGTTATAGTGTCCCACAGCGAATTAAAAATAATATTAGCATATACCTTATAGTTTTTTAAATCCAAATATAAGTTATTTCAGTTAAATAATTTAAATTCATATAGTTCCTTTATTAAAAAAATATATATGAGTTTATCTGTATACTCATATCATATTATCCACATTATCTTATTAATAATGCTAATTATAGTGAATAATATTTTCGAAGTAATAATACTTATTATTTATGTATATGACTGCCCTGATAATAATATATGAGAAAAAGTTAAAAAAAAAAAGTATATGTTAATGATAATTTTAAAGTTAATTTTTATTAAATTATCTTTTTATTATTATATAAATTTAAAATATAATTAACTTGTAGTTTAGTATATCATAGTAGATTTTTTATATAGAAATTTCGTGTCGCACAATATAGTTAAAAATTGAGTGGTATATTACTAATTAATGACAGTGTTTTACATGGTAATAAGTTCCATTTACATAGTTTACAGCGATGATTTGTATTAGTAACAATTTCAGTAAATTATATATATATTAAAATTAATAATATATAATATATAATATTAATTGTATATATTATATATATATTATAATTAATATATTAATATTAATATATATAATTATATATATATATATATATAATTATATATATAAATTAATATATTATAAATATAAATAATAATAATATAATATAATATATATTATATACTTAATATACTTATAATATATATATTATTAAATATATATATATATATAATTATATAAATATCTATATATAATATATAATTCATATACTATATATATTTAATATATATTAATATATATATATATAGATATAATAATAATTATATTATATATATATATATATTATAATATTTAATTAATAAATTAATATAATAGATATATATTAAATAATATAAATAATACTATATTTTTATTATATATGATTTTATTATAATAATTAATTATAAGGGGCCCGTTATTTTATGACGACTATAGGTAACTGTTACCAGATCAACTAAGCCATAATACAAATAAGTCATATATATACATAAGCTAGTTATTAGTAGTGATAATAAATATGTAGTAGTATTAATAAATCAAAGACTAATAAGTTAATGTCTGGTAATATATATATATATAGTTATAAATATTTTATCATATATTACATCTTAGCCTCGCATAAAAACTGGCTAGATAAGTGTTTATAACTAATGTTATTAACTATATTCCATCATTTAGTACATCATAATATGTAAACTAATGTAGCTATTATTTATAGCAGTCTTTTCACATTTCTGATTCAAATCCTGGAGTTAGATAAACTTCCAAGTATTCCGTTTAGGTGATAGAGAAATAACTTTTATTTTTATAAATTATTTAAATAATTAATAAAACTTAACTCAAAACATCAAAATTAATTCATTAGTTTAGTCCATTATTATATTTATTCTCCATGTATAAATTTATAATAATTATAATTAATATATTTAAATAATATATATATACACATATTATGAGGTATAATAGATTATCATAATATTGGTAAATAATTAATAAATTATATTCATGTGTAACATAATATGATTAAGCATGCAAAAACAGGTACAGATAAATGGATCATAGATAATCTATTATATTAAATGTATTTATTGGCAAAATTTTTTTAACCAACTGGAGTAAAGATGTAGTAGATTATTACGACAATACGGCTCACAAATATATTAATCAGGAAAATAGAGCATAGAGCGAATAAAATAAATAAGTTTTGCCAAAGATTTATTTGAGACAGATGAAGTGAGAGAGAGAGAAGATGAGAGAGAGAAGTGATAGATGAGGGAGAGAGAGAGAGAGAGCAGAGAGAAGAAGAGAGTTTAATAGAATGGATTGAGTGATGTGTGAGTTGGCATAGTGTTAATGTAGTTACAGTGAGATATAAGAGATAAAATAAGTAAAATAGAATAACTATAGTAAAGATCTTAGTTCATTGGGATATACGTAAGTCTGATAGTAAAAGATACGATGATCGGTTAATGAGTATCAGATACGCATACGAGGTAAGAACCCATCTCTTAACAGTTATACACAGAATTGACAATATACTGAAACTGATAAATTTATGTCCTTTAAAAAGAAGAAAAATGAGATAGTGTCAAATATTAATAAAAAGAGGAGATAGGTATAATTATAAAATACAAATACTTTATTATATAACATTTAAATCTAATAATTTATTGAAGAAATATCGAGAATATTTAGTAAGAGTATTCGAAAGAACACAATGTGTTAGAGAGAAAGAAATTATGATTTATAATTGTATTTTTTTTAATTGAAAAATATAATGAGGCAAAAGGAAACATTATTAGATGTCGAAATTTTATATTCAATTTTAGTTTATAAATGAATATAATTAAATTATTACAAAAAAATATCAAAAAAATAAAATAAAACTAATTCCATAGATACAAATAACCTTCTTTACATAATACAATAATTCATCACTGAATACATATGACAAATTTATATTAATATAAAATTTCTGTCAAACCAGATAAACAACGTTAGAAATTAATTTTGAATATACGATGACGTAGACGCATACGAGATTTTTAAGGTAGGAGAAGAATAATAGTAAGTGAAGTAGGAGAACAGAAATTTATAGGAGAGAAGCAACATAAAAAAGATGATGAGATAGACGAAAATGGGGAGTAGAGTATAAGGGAGATACGAGATGAGAGAGCTATTATTGACGCAAATTGTCTTGATTCAGATAACGTATGGAATTATTCGATACGAGTATATGACTACGAAGACATATATTTCAAGTTAGTAATACATGATTAAAACTTTGTACTATAAAAAATAAATTTTCTATTAAATTACAATATAATTACATGATTACATATAAAGTTGTTCATAATTATTAATATATATTATATTATATAAAAAAATAAATAATAAAATATATATATAATAAAATTATTTGTAGTACTCGAATACAATTCCATCAACTCATACTAATACCACCAAACTGTATAATAATAATATAATTATATATTTAAATATATAATATATAGATATAAATAATATATTATAGATAATAAATATATATATATATAAATATTAATAAATTATATATATAATATTATAAAATATTATATATATAATAATATAATAAGAATATATATATTTAAATATATATATAATAAATATATAAAAATTATAAAATATAAAATAAAATAATATATATATAAATAAATATAAATTAATAAAATAATAAATAATATATATAAATATATAATATAATATATATATATAATATATATTAATATTAAATATATATAATAATAAATATATAATATATATATATATATTTACATATTATATATATAGATAAATATAATAATAATATATATATATATATATATACATAAATAGATATATACCATATATATATATATATAATATATAAATATATGCTACTGATACAATATTAAACTTTATTGAAGTTTCTTATTACACCATACCGCTATTAATAATTATAAATATATATATATATAAATATATATAATATAAATATATAATATATATTATATTAAATATATAATTATATAATATATTATAATATAATAATATATTATAATATAAAAAATTTATATATTTAGTATAATAATATATATATATATTATATTAATAAGATATAATATAATATATAAATATTATTTGATAACTAGATAATGTTACAGAGACAATAATATGATACATAAATTTATGATGTCGAATATGATTATAATTCTATACGAATTGTTGTATAAATATATATTATGATACTAATCATCAAATTGAACCTAAATATATCATATTACGAATTGTATTCACTCATGATATGTTGATAAATAACTATGTACATATTATCATTACAGATTTTCGAATTACGAGTTTATTTGACTCGCGAACTTTCGGTAGACGCGTAGTATCTGATACAAATTTTGATACAAATGCGTTTGCACATGCAGAAATTTTCCCGACCAAGTATAGTTGATAAAAAAATTTTGATCACCGATAATCAAATATGAATACGTAATTTTGAGATAAGATATATTGGTTCACGTCGAGAGCCTCAGAATGCAGAATTGAGATTAGAGTATTTCAGATCCTGATTCGCGAATGAGGCGTACATAGCTGAGATTTTCTCCTAGTGCAAAGATCGGGAACAGCGATTATAGTTTCCTCGCTGCCGAATTTGTCGATCATGCCGTCGCACATATTATGTATAGACAAAAAGGAGCCAACAGCGGGATCCATGCTACACGCAAATGGAAAAAAATAAAATGAATCTTTATTATTTCGTTCGCTTATGTTCTATTAACCGAAGGCGCGATAAATTGCGATTAATAAAGATCATTCATCCAAACTGTAAATGAATTTCCCTTAATATCGTATAGTAATGTAACAAAATATCTGTAGTTAAAATAGCACCCTACAGAAGTAATATGAAATACTCTTATCTCTTGTATGTGAGTCACTATGTTTTACAGTAATTTTTTTAACGCACATAATGCTTTCGTGCATCAAACACGAATGCCGCTAACTTCCAAGCATTTTTCTTTAGCACAAATGCAAAAACTAAAACGGCGATCATATTTGGAGGATACTTAATCTCGTGCTCTTCTCTGCGTCTCTCCATCTCTCTCTCTCATCGTCTCTTCATTCAACATAATGTAAAAGTAATTATAAATTAAATCAGAATTAATGAAAAATAGCACAAATGATATAATAAGTTAGAAAAAAATAACGAATACATCGAATTTTAATCGAATATGTGATTATATATCGACGGTGATATCACTTGTAAAAATATAATTGAAGTACATCATATTATCCAAATGAATATATAGGGATATTAAATTTAAATAATGAAATGACATTGAATAACAAATTATTAAAAATACAGGTTTGGCAAATCATACCATCTGAAAAATTCGTCGTGACTAAAGACTAATGTGATGAGTTTTCATTGTTATGATATAATAGAATCACAATATCTGATAAATATTGCCGGCAGTACTGTAATCTAATTTATTCAATTATGTATTAAAATATACTAATAATAGTCATTAATTATTATTATTATTATCCATGCATTAATATTATATAATTACAATATGCAATATATGTATTTTATTGAATTATTAATAATCTGAATACAAATAAAAAGAGTCAGATGGATCTGGACGAATAAAAAATAGATTGAGAGATAAAATATATATATGAAAAATGATGAAAGAATATTCGAGGGAAGAGCCCTAATTAGATCATTACCTTAATAGAATAAAGACTAAAGTAACATAACTAACTATTACAAGAATTAATTAGATAAATATTATAATGAATATTTATATTTACTTATAATCGAGAAATAATATGAATGAATAAATAAATAAAGCATCTTAGTTTATTAAGAAGAATATTAAAAATAATTATTAATATAAAAATAGAAAACATAAAAAATGTGAAACAATAATTTAAAGTAAAGATAAATATTTACGATAAGAAGAATA